>JAQFZE010002985.1:0-13417 GCA_034695245.1 Dicyrtomina saundersi | reverse complement strand
AATTTGCTTTGATGGACTTATCCCGTTTTGCCAAAAAATTCTTCAAATGTACAAACTGTTATTTTTTCATGTTTTCGAAAAGTGCAAAATATTACACTTACATGTTTTTGAATATTTTAGAATGCTCTATTTACATGTTTTTTGAAAAGTGCAAAATGGTTTATATGCATTTTTTTTAAAGTGCAAAATAATCTCTTTTTATATTTTTAAAGCCATGATAAAAAAAGATTTCTGTAGATTTGTTGTGAGCTAAAAATGGATATGAGTCCTTTTGAGTCTTCACTGCCGATATAGCATTTTTAGTTGGAATTAATTCAATCGTATCAAGCCAATGTGATTAAATTAGCAAGGAAATAAACACACCTGTGGTGATTGTTACTAAACTGGTGGTATATGGCAGACGCTACGGATAAAAATGAAGGGAGTACCGGATGGAGACACGGGCTCTCGTTTTCTTATACTTTGGTTTGGTTTAGTATATATACAGCTCACTAGTCACTTGACACTTTTTTTTACGGTTTACGTTACCCTGTTGCTGTGTAGCCAGTGCCTGCTATTTGTCCTGTGCCTGTAGCCTGCAGCCGTTGCCGTAGCGTAGCTGGATTTGGATAGTATCGTCGGGCAAAGAAATAAAAGATGACAGGGGAGTACAATGCTATGTAAAAACCGTCTCAGGATCAGTCTCAAAGTCTCAACACTCAACGACGGTGAGGAGAAATTATATTCTTGAATAGGTGTGTCTTGAATCTGAAATGTTATATTTAAATAAAATCTTTATCAAAAAAGTTGTACTTTACATAATATGTATAGAGTTACTGCATAAAGATGAGGATATACATGTAGGAGAACCGGTGCTGCTGGTGCATGGTTTTGATGGTATGGTAGTAGCCTGTGTCTGTAGTATACATATAGGTACTGCACTGGTACTTGGTACTTTTGGTACGGGATGTAATTGGGACTGGGAGTACCACTGGCTGGTAAAGCTCGCAAAACAATCTGAAAAAAGTTGTACAGGTGTGTTGCCGTTGCCTTTTTGCCGTTCTGTGTATGTCTGTCTATCTGTCTGTCTTGTATCTGCATCTGTATACGACTGTACTCACTCTTTCCTTCTCCTTTAGTATAAGCTCGTCTTTTTTTTATTCCATTGCATTTAAATAATCATGAGGAGAAGCCGTAGTTTACACTTTTAAATTTTGTACGTATAAGTTCGAGGTTCGAGTGTAAGTAGAGTTATAACTATGCAATTATTTAGCGACTGTACGGACGCACACTAAAGGTGTCAATTAGTTTACGATTTACAAGAGTTGTCGAGAGGATAAAAGAATAGGCAATTAAGCTGTAAGATCTTGTGTGTCTCGAGCTAAACAACACTATTATTATTTATTTATTTAACCCAATATATGACTAGAACTGGAGCCAATATTTCACTTACCAGTTCCCAGTCAGTGAGGGAAGCCAGTGATAATACTAACAAATCTATAAACTCAGGTAAGACAATTAAGAAGCTATTGCAAATTATAATTAAAGTTTGTACTTCTAGTGCTACTTATGCTGTAAGTTGATGGTTAGTACTAATTAGCTAGTGCAAATCACATATTGTAACGTCAAATGTGTAGTACTACGACTATTCTGCATGTAAGTAACTGAATTAAGCACTATTAACAGGCAGTCTTAACTTCAAGTCACATAAGTAGTACTTACTTACTATAGAAGTTTAGCAAAATTTAATAACTTTAATTACCCACGTGAACTTTTTACTTTATATACACTAACTGTCATTTTTGTTTGCGTGTAAAGGTAAAAAGTGACTAATCACAAATGAATCAAATACACTAATTAATAAAATGGTAATCAGTAGTTATTGTATTTTACGAATTTGTGACAAATGTGTTCGATTTTGTTGCTAAAGTGTGGCGGAACGTTGTACATAGTACTTACGATAAACTACTTAAGGGTTCGCTTTGTCAAACCGTATGACTTTGATTTGCATAATTTTACTTGGAAATTACTTTGCTATAGCTATATATTATTATATAATAATAGTAATTATTCAGTTTCTAACACTCCCATAGGACTTGGGCTAGTGCATACATCCGTATGTATCAGTTACACTAAATATAAGAAAAGCGTAATATAGGAGGACATGTATGTAGGAAGGAATGACAGGAGGTGTCATGAATTACTTAAAGTCCTTATGTCGTGTAAAGTAATTATGCATGAATGCATGTGTCAGCACTGTCAATTTATTACTAATACATAATTTTACTCATTGCTATTTATGTATATATAATAATTATAGTTATTTATTGGTACTGGTCTCACGCGCTGCATAGTTATTTCCAGAGTCAGAATAAATATTAGCTTTTATACTTAATTACATATTATACATGTTGGATGAAAGTACTTACTAAAGGTACTAATGTTTAATTCATGTCAGCATTATTTTTTTTTGATTGGTAATAATAATAATTATTATAGCATCTTCCGAATTATTCATACCGCTATGATTTTTATAAGTACTTACAATTTTATTGATTGATCCATAATTGTAAGGATTCTCTTACGTAGCGATATAATACTGATTAATTTAAATTCGTTGACTCCATACTCAATGTACTTATATACTATAATATCGGAGAGACTCAAGACTCAATTCAATTCAACTGATTTGAAACATAATTAAATATAAAATTTTTACCACTCAGTCAGTATACTTGTAGTTTTTTAATTTAAGCCTATATAATGCATTAATATGCTGATTGACCGGGTTCCGCAAAATTGAAAGAACATAATGACGACTCTTACTTGTGTTCATTTTGGTATTTTCTTCGTGTCATGATATCTGGATTCAATATAAATGTAATTTACAAGGTTGAACGAACTTACTTAAAATGATTATTCTTTAACACTTTATTTATTTAATTTTTAGGCATGCAAAACTTAACGAAGCTAATACAAAATTCGGGGCTGTGGAAGAGCTGAAGTAAAAATCGCTGCTATACCTACTTAAATTCAAAATAATCAAGGAGAAAATGCTAAACTGGAAATTATTTATCAATGTTGATTCAAGAAGTTGAGCTTATAAAAGAAGTAGCTTTTCGAATAACTAAAGAGTGACATGAATTTCATTTACTCTGCATCGGTTAATAACGGAATCAGAACATACCATGGACATGCAGGACCTAGACCGACCAGTTTGAATAAACAAATCCTTAGAATTTAAATGTGTTAGAATATGGAGCCAACTTCTTCATATTATGGTTAAGTCTACAAACACACACACACACACAAAAGAAGTAAATACAGTGGAATTTCGTCAAGGAAGTGCACGTCATGTAGCTCATCAAATTTCTGTAGAGTAGAGCGAGCAGAGTGGATATAATTATATATATACGAACAAGACTTAACACAGAGAAAGATTTAGAGCTGATTAAAAGTTGGGTTGGTTGTAAAATAAAATTTGTTGCTTTGAGTTGAGCTACTCTTTTCACTTAGCTGACTGACTCATAAGTGTGAAATAAATGTGCAGTATTATTAGATACTTGGAAGACAAGAATAGGTTTGCCTTTCGCCATTCTCAGAATGTCAACTATTTTTGTATTCCTTCTAACTTTCTTCCCGGCAAATATTTTACAGACAGGTGAGTGGAAGTATAGATACGACTTCTTGTCACAGTGCATTGTATATAGGTAATTGTTCTAGTCAATTCATGTGACATTCTATTGTTCTCAAATGTACCAAATTTCCATATGCAAATACTGGTGCGATTTAGGACTAACACAAATGCATGTGTTAAAGCACAGCTAAAAAAATTAATTATTGATTTCATATTAATATTTATAATGAGAGCTACTTAGCTACATGAACAGCTACAAACAGGTGGCTACGAGTATTATATAGTTGCTAACTTAATATTGATCAATGGTACTTTTGATTGGATATCAATACAGCTTCTGGTTCAAAATTGAACTACTTGGGATGTTACAAGAAGGATTCTTCAAGAGGCAGTGGTTCAGCAGTTATCGAGAAAAGTCAAGTGGAAAATGAAACTTCAGCGAGTGATTTCCTACTTGATTTATGGTTCACACCACAGGAGTCATATGCTAACGAAAGCCCTTCAAGATGTATCTCTGCGTGCCAGGCTGCCTCTTTCAGGTATCTCACTCTCTTATACTTTTCAATTTAGAATTTTCGTTTCTAGGTAGAATTAAGTTCGTAGTCAGTATCCGTGAAAGCGCTTGTTTTTATTATTTGGTAATAATAATCTCTCTGAAGTCTTTTTTTTTACTCTCGCACAATCAGTTGAAAACTACACATAATAATTTTCAATTTGGACTACTGCTGTATAGTTCCGGTTCTAAGTTTAAGTACTTATTACTTAACGTGGATGTGCGTTTGTTGCTTGTGTGCATTATTTACGAGGTTTACATTAACCAATGACGGCATGTTATGGTTTTAACGCTAATATACTCCCCTACTTATTTTTGGTGTTTGTTCTACACCTCCGTGTGTATATCTCTAGTAGGTCTCAAGAAAATTGTGAATCTTATTCTATACTTATTTCTTTTAGCTCACAAAACGGCATGTTGGCCTGGTCTCATCAGAGCCTTTTAGCTTAGTCAGTCGGCAGTAGTTCAGTTCGGTTCGGATGTGCCTATTTCATACATACAGATATTTTTAGGAATTTATTACATTTATGCTAATGTAGGGCAACCAGCTATTTTTCCTTTCCTATCACCATTGACGCTTTTCATTATAAGTAATTCTACACACTTGTATTTGCATTCGTAGATCATTATAAGTACTTATTTATCTACAATCTACTTTATGCATACAATTACTTTCATTGACTTTTTTCTTATTTTACTCCAAGAACGAAAAATAGTGTGTGTCTGTGTGTATAATACAGATTTTCCAACTTTGAATTTTTAAGCGTGTGTGTACTAAATTATACAATTTGTGTCTGGTTGCTAACTTTACACGTCATTGACGGGTTTGTTTCAAAATTGTCTAGTATTTGCAAATTATTCTGTGAGGAATGTCTGCATTGTGTATATCATGTAGAATAGCTAATAACTGAGTTAGGTTGGCACCCAACCGAGACTTTTAGTTTGCTTATTTATAATAAGATAAGACAAGTCGGAAATTCGGGAGCTGAAGTCGAGTGAGGTGCTGGTGTTGGCACTACAGTTGATAATATTTCCATCGTAGATTTCTTTTTGATACTCTTAAGTCTAAATCTTTAATATTTAGAATTCATGAATGTCGAACGTAAGTAATGAATTAAAACAATACAGTAGCAGGGTCTGGACTGGAAGAATGAAGTGAAGCAGTAAAAAGCGCATCGCTCACTCGGCTCGACTCAGTATCGTACAGTAATAATCCGACAACTCTTTGAGGAAGTAAAGTACCTATAGGTAGGTAGGTAAACCTAGTCCCAAGTTTGTATATTAAACTGTATAATAAATGTGGCAATGTTACCGTCAGTACTTCTTCCACCCAAGCTCCGATCGGTCCTAAACATTGTAGATAATGTGAATTTTCGTCAGAGAACTATGTAATTTTCGGTGTGATACTATGTTTAGGAACATAATATATTTTAGTTTTAGCTTAGCAGGCTGCGATGATGCATATATGTAGATAATAATATATATTCATAACTCAAATTTAAAGGCGTCAGTTACTTGGAAATATTCAAGATTTAATTTAGCGTTTTGGAGTTGTGTATAGTGTCAAAAGTACACCAACCATACGTTTTTACATAGTTATAGTGTGAAATACTGCAAAAAAGTAAAAAAGAAAAGTATGAAACCAAAATGTAGAGTGCGGAATCCACATACTGTGGATACATGTATGTGTGCATGTGTAGGTAGGTGCATAGTTTTTAGTATGTAAATATTATGGTGTTTTATGTTTTCACATTTACAGATATGCTGGTGTACTGAAATCACCGAGAAAAACATTGGAATGTTTGTGTGGGAGTAGCTATGGACGAAATGGAATCGGGCAGTGCGACAACTGCACCAGTGACGCAACAGAACACTGTGGCTCCGAAACTGCTTCTAGTATATACGATACCAATTTTAAAGGTATCCCCAAAAAAAGCTCTTCTTTCTTGAACTAGTTGCTGTATATACGTATATGTAATATGTATGGTATAGATTTATAGTAGGTACATCTTATGCTTTCTTGCCAATATAATATAATTCCATGTAATATTATTTATTACCAGTGAGTTTTTAAATATGAATGGTTCAAAACGTAGCAAGCATATCCACGTTTTGCAGCAAGCATGATAATTATTACAGTTACTGAGCAGTTTTTTTAGCCATCAATTCTTTTTAAAAATTGGAAAAATAATTTTTTGTATGAAAAAGATAGAATTTTGTTTAAAACTTGTTTGCTGCAAATTTAATAAAATATCTCCTTTTGAATTTGTGTACCATAAATAGAGCATTTAACATGTTGCGTGTATAGGGACCTAAAGACGATGATTTAAATTTATGATTAGCATTTGAAATGAATATAATTTGCATTTTGATTTTGCTCAAGTGCCATCACCCCCGCAACAAATTATGCTTTTGCAAAGATCTGAAAATGCTCTAAGGATCTCATGGGCAAAACCTTTAGCTCCAAATGGACCACTCGATGGATATCGAATTCATGCTCAACCTGTTTTTTCATACTCTCAAGTAAGTAACTAATCGTTAGTACTTCAAGTAGTTAAAAAATTGTTAATAAAATGAAAATTATTTACATTTAGCTTATACAAATGAATATTTTGCAAACACTATAATATGCCTTCCAATCGTAAGTTATATATGTATAACCTAATACTTATTTTTAAATCGCGTTTAATTCATTTTAGAGCCCTCTTCTGCCGAAATCATGGGAAGTTTCAGATTCATCTCAGCAACAGCAGTATTTAATTGGTCTTACACCAGGGTCCCAATATAATATTTCTGTAGCAGCTGTAAATTCGGAAGGTCCAAGTTCATCAATATCAGCACTCCTATGGACAAAAATCGGTGGTAAGATATGAGAGACAAAGCATAAAAGCAATAAATACTGTAGTTTTTTGGGAATAGCAGTGGCATTTGAACGAATGTAATTTTTAGTAGGTGATCGTGACATTTACCTAAATATAATGTTTTATAATAGTAAGAACAATTTGTTTCCTCTTGTAGTTCCAGACATTCCACCAGCTCCTAGAATTCTTCGACAACAGCGGCGAACTATGACTATTGAGTTGCAGCCAACTCGAAATACTAAAGGACCCATTAGTGCCTATCGTATTCTTCTCTTGGATGACACTCAAGCAAACTTTTTCAGTTTGGATAATCTTGTCCGATGGAATGATTCCATCGATATTGGTTA
Source organism: Dicyrtomina saundersi (assembly GCA_034695245.1). Classification (NCBI taxonomy): domain Eukaryota; kingdom Metazoa; phylum Arthropoda; class Collembola; order Symphypleona; family Dicyrtomidae; genus Dicyrtomina; species Dicyrtomina saundersi. Next base: position 6,040 of record JAQFZE010002985.1, on the reverse strand, counting down.
TCCTTACTATGTTGCTGCAGAGTTTTCCCCTGAGGTAAGGTTGCTAATAAATAGATTACCATGACGCTCAATTAGCCACTTTTTAAAAATCTAATGGACAAAACTCTGTAAAACTCTATTTCTGCTATTATTTGAAGTGCAATACAATACAATACAGTGCAAATACCTTTTAAGTATCAATTTAGTTTACTCTTATCATGGAACTGTGTAGAATCATTTAATTCCAATCCACCAAATTTTTTGTTGTATTTTAACAGGACTTTCCGTCTGAATTCATTGTGGGAAGTGGCGGAACTTACGGAGGTTACTACAATGGTCCCCTGCCTAACGGCCATTGGCATCCATCTCTTGGTGTCGTCAGCTCTATGGATGGATTCATGGAATCATCCTATTCTACTTCTTCTCACGATCAGCATTCTCATGCTGTTGTTGTAGATAATGCAGTTGAGCCAGGTCACGGCCAAGGTAATGCAATGCCATCCATGTTTATATATAAGTACTTATAGTTAAGTTATAGAAGCTATAGTTTATAGTTATTGTTATTATTGATTAAAATATTTTCTGTTGTTTTTTAATTTCTATTTTACATTTCATTGGGATGTGGGGCAAAGCAGAAAGGGTTGAAATAATAGAAACGGACTCCATGATTGTCAATGCATTGTGGATTGCAATTGGAATCAGTGGATGTATTCTTGCTCTCTGCACTGTAGTGTACGTAGCTTTGAAATTAGATTTAATTCCGAAAAAACGACGAAGAAGACAGGGAGCTAGTGTGAGTCGGTCCGAAAATCATCAGCTAACATCCAGAGAATCCTCCTTAACGAATAGCCAGCCTTTTTCTTATCCAATTAATGTAATAAAAAAATTATAAAAATGTCTCAGTCAAATCCTGGAATACATTTATTTAAACATTACACGTATTATTATAGTTTAAAACAAAAAAAGGTTTCATTTTATTTTGTTTTCATCTTGTATAGGAAGAACATGTTGCGGCGTACACTCATGCTGGGTTTATTCATGATGAAGATATAAAGAGTAAATGCCTAGAAAAATTGCAGCAAGTTTGGTACGTTCCGCGAAATTTTATGGATGTACCCAGCCAAGATGCTTCGGAAGATGAAGGGGTGGAACTGGTGGCCAAAGGTAGATATGGATCCGTTTACATGTCCACTTTAAGAAATACCGCAACCCCAGTATCACTATTCTCTATACCATCGTCGCATTTTCAGAATGGTAAAACCTTTTTTTTTACATTAAGTCTCATTTTAAAAACTATTTAACATGTGTACGTGTTTGTGTTTTAAACCTAATAGGTTCTACTAATTTAAAAACATTCTGTTATGTTATGTACCATCAAACATTATAAAAATAGTTAATGCATAATGTCGTGTTGCGTGTTGATTCTTTAGGCGTTGAAAAAAAAGGAAAACATGAGATTGAATTAGACCACGAAAAACTCTTTACCGATCTGGATGAGCTCATACGGCTGGATAACCATGAAAATGTTGTGAAATTAATTGGTTTCATGGAAGATGAGAATGCAATGTTGTTTGCTGTTGAGTACGGAGGGGTTTCTTTAAAGAGTTTACTACTTCAGTATCGACAGAGCGAGAGTAAACCTTTAGTTACTCCTTACAGTCTTCTACTGTGTGCCATGAACATTGCCGAGGGAATGTTTCACCTTCATTCTTATCAAGTGGGTGCACACTTATTAATTATAATGTGTAACAAAATCTTTTACATAATATACATAATTGAATTGATGAATCAGTACATGGCAAAGCGATCAAAATTATTCTCTTTTGCTATCAAGGTAACTCACGGTCAGTTGGCTGCTTGTAATGTCCTCATATCTCAGCTAGAGGTTCCTAAAATTACGGGATTCGGACTATTGTCGTCAAACCCTTTACAAGAGGTACTTCCATACTTCGAGTATGAGTTTAGGCTGTATATTCTACAGATACATTTTTTATTAAGAAAGTTTTATGCTGACGTTTTATTATTGTGTGTATATCTCAGAGCTTGGATTATATGCGTTGGTCAGCAGTTGAAAAATTTCAAAATCGTTGTGTTAAGTCCTGTGACGTTTGGTCCTTTGGAATTCTTCTTTGGGAAATTGCAACGTTGGGTAAAACTTATGATTTAATCATTTGTATCTTTATTTTTAAAATTAGTTCTTGCTAGTAAGTGTATATTAATGGGGAACTAAATTTCTCAAAATACAATTCTAGGGGGAACGCCATACCATGACATAAGAAATGAGGATTTTCCAAAGCGAATATGTCATGGGACTCGACCCAATCAAACTGAAGTCATGAGTGATGCTCTCTATCAAATAATGCTCTATTGCTGGCAACTGGATCGAGATGAAAGGCCAGATTTTTCCCGTCTTAGCTGTTCCATACATGAACTCCTTTCACATAGCAAAGTTAGTCAAAATGTTTTTCATTTATTGGCCCATACTTTGAACTTTGTATTTCATTATTAGTTTGTCTAGTTGCACGACCGTTAATTATTTTCTGTTTTTTTACAGGATAACCTATTCATTAGTCATTCATTAAATTATCCTCCCTACATTCATCAGTATGAACATGAGAAACAATAACAAGATCTCTGAGTATATTTCCCCTCTTAAGCTTATTGACTGATATATTGTTGATGTCGGACGAGGAGAAATGAGGAATCACAAAGGACACAATTTGGCTCTGATGGATTGAATTTGATTGACTTAAGATTAATTAAATTAAAATATAACCGCTAAAATTTGGAATTTAAAATGCATTTAACATACCGTTATACGTCTTGGGTGTAATTATTATACTTTCAAAGATTCAAAATGAAATTCATGTCGTATATTATGTACCATTTGATACGTATTTTCAGCTCGACAGAATTCCAATGTAACCCTAAATACCAAACTTCACCAATATTCCAAAGTTTAAAACCAAACAAAAACACTTACTAAAAGACAATTTATAGGACGCAATCAAAAACATTGTTTTAACAATCGTTAAGATTTTTTAAGGGAAATCCTTTTTGATGGAAAATGCTTTACATTCACTATATTGTAGCTATATTCATATTAACTGTGTTTTTGTCAAAACACGCACGGTGTGTCATCTATATTATACAAAGCTCAGCTAAACAATACTGGTTAGGATTGATACCTATACTGAGAGTAAACATAAGTATAAGATACATATAATTATACAGTGCAGACACATTACTTGTATAGAATAAATAGTGTAACAGTCGATGTCGATGTATATTAATTTATGTAGTATTATAATTATAGTTAAGTATTTACTACTCGTTTTGTAATAAGTAACAAAAGACAAGCTACAAAATATATTTGTTTCTTAAGCATTTCAGATTTTAGAATTTTATAATAATTATTATGATTACTTAGGACTATTATTTTAGTATTATGTTAGTCTCAGCTATAACGTTACCTTAACTTACAATACCTGTAATGTTGTGTGGGAAGTTATCTATCACTACATGACTAGTTAATTAATATACATAAGTACTGTGAGTAGGCAGAGGCGCTTGACTTGTATACTTGTATACACGCTTAGAAAAATACTGTGGAGGATTTACCACATCGCTATTAATTTTTAACACAGCCTACGATTACTCCACCCATCTTATAGGGAAATCGGCAGAAATTGACAGCAAGAGCTTTTGAATACAACGCGATAAAATATAAAATTACGAGTGGTTACTATTAAAGTTTTCAAAGCGCCACCAACCGGATTTCCTGTTGAGCAAATTTCTAAACGTGTAGTGTTCGTCAGAGGTTAGATCACGGTTACAAAATGAATCACAAGAATATGCAGATGAAATATACAGTAAAAAGTAAATTTACAATTAAAACAACATTTGGGCTCCGTCAGCATGGAACACATTACGAATGCAAAGCAAATTGTTGTGTGAATTATTTAAAATTAAAAACCAAACCAAATTGTTGAGTTTAGAAATAAATTGCAGTGTTAATGTTTTCCTCAGGTCCAATGGCAGTAACTACATTCAAGTAACCTTAAACGTCTTTAACTTTAAAAATCATCAGTACTACGCTATATAGCTATTAACGGTCGCACTGTCAAGTCAAGTTCAAATGTTATTACAAATTTTTATTAACCAGTATGAATACAATCACTCAAAGACAAAGAGTAATAATAATGAATATAAAAATAAAAACTTTTGCGTACTACAAATTATCTAAAATGAGAAAATTCATTCTTCATCCTTGCCTTATCCTTTCTACCTACTTACTTCGCATGCATATGTAATTTGTATACTAAGTAAGTATGCATATGCATTTTCGTATGCTTATACGCATCACTGCTGATCGTTTAAAACCTAAACATAATATCAAAAAGTGTTTTGCTACTGTAAAAATGTAAGATTTCTTAGGAGGAAGCAATACGCTTTCAGTTTTTCATTTATTTCTAGCCTATATGAGGGAGTGAATTAAGTAACAATTTTCAATTTCCATTTATTTAAATAACGAGGCCATGAGGAGAAGGAGGCAGTCAGGAAATGACATCTTTTACCTAGCCCTTGTTTAAAGCCAGCCGTAACGGTAAGATGAGACAGTGCCGAATTTTTAGATATTTTGGAAACCTGCTTTGAATTTCCTAATCTTAAATTTTAAATTTTGCTCGTAAGCGAATTCTACGTTACAAGTAGAATTATTTGGTCTAGTCAGGTTTTAATGGTTCGCCATTCGCCATGTTAAAAGCTGCCGTTTAAGCAATGTTAACGTGCTGACATGGTGGTGGGGAGGTCCTAAAATGGTGGTAGAGACATCTTTTAGTACACATAGCAACATATTAGGTAACTATACGGATTTTTTAAATAAGGAAAGATTAAAACTTAATTAAGTGCTTAAGGCAGTCTTATAAGCTGGCTTAAGATTGACGTAAATGTAAAATTGTTGTTTTTGGTTTAATGCAGAGGGTGGATAATGCGACAGTAAGAAATACGAGTCCAGACAGTGCTGCATTGTTACGTATTACGAATTTACGATCCAATTACCATTACTTCACTATTGCTTTACCTAAAGTGAAAAATCTGCAATCTTTTGTATTCGGAAAAAAATGCAAACAAAAACAGCGTGTTCTGGAATAGCTGCATATTGTCGAAACATTTACTGAAGTCAGGCTAATGTTATTCTACTAGGAAACAGCGTTGCGTTCGCAGGATTAGATTAGGATGAGCCGCTTTAACTTGTAACTTATATCCAATAGTTTTATTTTTTCAAACTGTCCCTAAACCCCCTGCGAAAGTTAAAGAAAATAAAGTCCGTGGGGGAGCTAAAAATGAATAAGTAGCATCAACAGCAATCTAGAAATTAATGTTACATGCTTAGAACGCTCAGTGTACTCAAACGTTTTGGTACTTAATTACTATTAGGTAACAATAATAATGCTTTAAGATTAATTTTAACTGCAGGAACCACCTCATCCACTTTAATATTGTCCAGTCCAGCTTCTTTCAACGTTTTCTCTACTTCAGCGATGCACTTTACAAATCTTATCTCGCGTAGCTCCTCGAACGCTTTACGGGAAATCTCAACTTGAAGGTCGTGCTTAGCATTGATTCTATAGACTTTGATAGTCACATGAGAACTTTGAAAAAGAAGCCCGACATTATTGATTAAGCCGACGTTATTTCTCCAAGCCATTTTATTTACGAGCGCAAAATTAGAAATCAGCATCATTGTCCGACTGGTTATCATCATCATCTCCTGCAACCATTTGTAGCAACTCGCAGGGCTTTTTCATTCTTCTCAAAGTATAGGAATAAATAAGACACCTGATTAATTACTTGTGTCATCCCCAATTAGAATATTTTACTTACAGCAAGGTTAAAACTATGAACAAAGTATTTAAGTAACTGCAAAGGAATTTTGTTTAGCGTAAAATATTTAAAATTCATTGTTTAAAAAGAAGGTTGAAGATACTGCAAAAGAGGCTTTTACTTAATTTTTCATTCTCTGTCTGCCCCATGCTACCCGTATGAGAATCAATCGTGA
>JAQFZE010002984.1:0-13418 GCA_034695245.1 Dicyrtomina saundersi | reverse complement strand
AGCTCATTTTGATTGTAGCTTAAATTGGATATGGGTCATTTTGGTTCTTCACAGACGATATGCAAATAAACAAAACTCTAACTCAATCATTCCAAAACCATAAAATAATATAATATATCGGCAGCCAAAAGCAACCTGTCTATAGTATGACAGTCACACACTAAAGTTATAGAGAGCCGCTGTCTCTCTGTACAATTACAATTATTTAAAGCATTCAAACATATATAGAAACATTCTGCCGAGAGAAATTTCAACTCCCAATCCAAATCCCAAACCTGCTCGATTTCTATGTCAACCTGAACTGTACGTACAAAGCGTAAGTGTACAGGAGAAAGTATACATTTACAAATGCAAACAGAGAAAACCCCAGTACAAACATGTGGATAAATACAAATTTGAATTATAAATGGCTTTAATTTTGGGACGCACTGTACACTATAAAGGTGGACACGGACACAGGACTCGCCCAAATAAACAGAACCTAGAAACACAGAAGCAGAGCGTAGCATATGGTAATAGAGATTGAACATTTCGAGTGTTACTCGTTGTTTTGGTGAGTGTGTAGTGTGGGAGACGTCGCGCGTCGGAAATAAATGCTAGTGAGGTCATAAATAATACAGGGCAGAGAGTCAACTCAAATGAAGCTGAAGGCAAATGTGTATAGGAATACGAATATTTGAAAAGCCTAGCAGGACCGAATCCAAAACCTCGAAACCCCGAAACCGAGAAACCGAGACCGAAAACCGAAAACCAAAAACAGACGGACCGGCATATAGAAAGGAGCTATATGGTTTGTGTCTCAAAACATAAATACCAACTACCATAACTACGCGTACTTTGGAATGGAATGGAATGAAACATTCAACATGGAACACTATGTCTATATATATATGACCACTCTGTCACGACAACGGTAACGGTAACGGTACCAGTACCGGTTTACGCTCACGGCCAATGTAACGAGAGTGGTAACGGTAACGGGACAAGGTATCGGCTTGAGTATGAAATATGAAAATGTGAATCCATAAAGCACATGAAATAATCTGAAGCAGAGTCATTAATTAACTCGGATATCCTTTCCTTGAACTTCCTGTCTATGACCAACCGTGGTAATGGGAGCTGTACCGGTACCGGTACCGGTCCCAGTATTGGTCCGTGCGGCTGTATACGGTTTAGCCTCATAGCCACGCTTGTTTGTACACTTGAGACACTTGAGAGGAGCATATATGTATATCATACAGCTAAATCTCTGTCAATTTATAAACCCTTCACAAATCTACATCTACCTCAACCGTCAACTGCCCCCCTCCTACAAAACTCCCAATTTTTCAGAAACACTTTCACTAACATTTCAATCCCCAATTTTCAAAATTCACAAAATAACAGACTGTATAAGGCCATCGGTTACCATAGAATATTGATATAAAAAAAACGTTTTGAAAATTTTTAAACTTACCAGCTGATCGACACTTAGATTTCCAAAGGCGCCAAGCGAGCCATTTTTTTCAAAACACTATAACTATTGTCACATAATATAAACATCCTTTTACGTTATACGCACAATTTTATGATCTATTTTAATACTTATAAGTAGCTTACTCTTCAGGCGGACATTAGGATTTAAATTATTTCTGCTAAAAAAGAAAGTACACTTTCACCACTTTCACCACATAGTCAAACTTACAGCATATCTGTCCCACGTTGAATAGAATTCAATTAATTTTAAAATCCTGTTTAATTATACTACACTTTAAAAAATCCATCAGTATTTATAACTGCATTTCTTGCAGTGGTGGTGGTTCATGTGATATGTCTAATTGTTTATTTTTTATTAAACTCATCACAATCCATATACAGTGTCAGTGTAATTTAAAATTTAAATTAACAAATTGCACCGGGACCAACCACATCCCTTCCCAACTGCACTTTCACTTGGAGTCACAACTTTCTCCAGAGTAATTAAACTTTCACTCGCTTAGCTGGAATTTTAGTTGGAATATTGCTAACGATTTTCACGACTTGGCTCTGTAAATTATTAACGTGCACAAAAAAAGTAAAAAACAAAATACCAGCAACACTTGGGAATAGTCACTGGGGAAAATCCACGAGAGAGAAAATTAAAGTAGTGTGAATTTTTCAAACGGTGAAAGTTGGTGAAAGTTCAAACTGTAATTAATGCAATTATCAAAATATTTTAACATTGGAATAAAATTCCAGAAAAAATAAAAACTTTGGATCGAAAAAAAAAGTGTTAGCAGTCAATGTGTGTGAGTGAGTGAAAGCGGGAGAATGAGAATAAACCCGGAGTGGAAACCCGGAGCGGGTCTTTTTCTCTCTATTTTTTAGACTTTGTATACGTGGTGGTGGTTTTAGTATCCGATCCGAATCCAGTCGCATGGTTTTCTCAACTGAAAGAAACTGAAACTCTGGTTGAAACGACGGTTGAAAACGGGAACGGGAAAACTAGAGAGAGAAAGTGCAAGAGAATGGGGAAGTGGAAGAAGGTTGGATCCGCTCAAAGTTAAATTCGTATATACAGATAATCCATGCATAATGCAGAGCGAGTGGAGCAATACCCGGGTATAAGGTTAGGTTAGCATAGGGGTAAGAACGCAAGTGAGTGATAGGGGGATAGAGAAAGCATGGTTTTCACTGGTGACTGTAGACTGTAGACTGTAGGCTATTTCATGCGCAATACTCAATTTTTCCTTCCACTTACACACTCAGTCGGTGTCGGTGTTGGTTTCGGTTTCGGTTTTAGTTTCCATGTCGGACCCGGTACCGGTTTCGGTTAGGTTTGCAATGCCTCCTATTTCACAGCGCCTTGTTCAACATAGGCCCAAGAAGTTTACCGGATGTGTGATATATAAGTCTCTCGGCCTGTTTCTGTTCTGACTATAGGCATTTTTCCGTTTTAGGTTTTTCGGTTTTTTGGGTTTCGGGGTTTTCTTTACTTTCTCCCGTTTTTTTTGTCCGTTCGGTTTCGGTTTCGGTGTGTCTGTGTCCTCTTCTTGAGTTTTGTTGACTAAGGTGCTGCTATCGGAATCGGAAACGGAATTGCAAGTCAATATCTTACGAGTAATAAAACTTAACTAGCATTTTTTTTTTCAGGGTTTGTTTTCATCGCTCTGTACTTTCTCCCGCTTTTAGGGCCGGATAATGCGGCGAGCGCATAGGCAGCCCCCGCTGTTTGAATTTTCAAAAAACATGTAAATTGAACATTTTGGAGTTTTCAAAAATATGTAAAAAATATATTTTGACTTTTCAAAAACTTGCAAAATTAATTATTTTGCACGTTTTAAAAACATGAAAATAAAACATTTTGCACTTTTCTCAAAACATGTAAATAGAACATTTTGCACTTTTCTGAATCAAGTGAAAAGAACATTTTGCACTTTTCAAAAACATGTAAATACAAAATTTTGCTTTGCTAAAGAAAACCATCAATAAAATCAAAATAGTGTTTTTTGTATGGATACAAATTGCTGCCCAAAAGCAATTTCTTCGTCCGGCCCTGCCCTGTTTAGAAAGTATAGTAGAAGTATATAGTATGTATATTTTAGTAGTAGTACAGTTTAAAAGCATGTCCAAGCAGTACAACTAAAACTAATGCTGTGTTGCTTTATACTTTTGTGTAGTTAAGAAAGAATGTGGTGGAAGAAGTGGCATGGGACATGAACATAATAAGAAAGAAAGGGAAATGTTGTGATGGATACACAAGTGCAATTATTATTACTATTATTATTATTGTTATTTTTACTACTATGGGCTCAAAGTCTTTGAGCTATGTACTGAGTTCGTTGGAGTATTTATAGTTTATGTATAGACGGTATTTCGGTTTCGGTATATTTGGAATTTGGCATTATACTTTTTGAAAGGTTGGATTTGGCTTTTGGAGTTGTAATCGTAGCATATGAGACTCTTGTACATATCGCATTTGTGAAATGCGAATTTGTATGAATGCCCCATTTGAAGGTTTAGCAGTTTAGCTCAACTAATATTTGGTTACAGAGTGACATGTGATGTGGAAGGAAAGTGTGTGGATAGAAACAAGCCATTCTTTTACCTTATGTAAATTTACGTGTGGAATAATACAAGTAATATTTTTACTAAGTGTTGGAAATGAAATGACGGATTTTCACATAGAATAAATGCAAGCAGTTTGAACTGCGCAAGCAGCCCCCGCTGCTTGGCTTTTCAAAAAGCATGTAAATGAAACATTTTGCACTTTTTAAAAATATGTAAATAGAATATTTTGCACTTTTTAAAAATATGTAAATGGAACATTTTGCACTTTTAAAAAATATGTAAATAGAATATTTTGCATTTTTTAAAAATATGTAAATGGAACATTTTGCACTTTTTAAAAATACGTTAAAGGATTATTTTGAGTTTTCAAAAACATGCAAAATAAATGTTTTTGTACATTTCATAAATATTGAAATAAAACATTTTCCACCTTTCTCAAAACATGTAAATTGAATATTTTGCAGTTTTCTGAATCAAGTAACAAAAACATTTTAAACTTTTGTAAAACTTGTAAATACAATAATTTGCTTTACCAAAAAAACCAATCAATAAAATCAAAACTGTGGTTTTTGTATAGATAAAAATTGCTGCTTAAAAGCAATTCGTTTGTCCGGCCCCGTTGAACTGCAATATTGATATTGATGTAGTTAGGGCATTTTGCGCTTTTAAACCTAATTAGTTGTTAGATTTTTAGGATTTTCAAATGGAGTAATTAGAACGTTTTTTTGCTTTTAAAACCAGTGTGCCTGTAATATTTGTTTATACTTTTGTGTACTTGTGAATTACACTCTACAATGAATTATGTAAGTACACAGTAATTTAAAGTAAAGTTTAGAATTTCGATCAATGTTCAGAGTTAAGGATTTGAAAATTGAGACGCGGAAAAACAAGAAGACGCATTAAAAACAAAAACACAATAAACAAATTGAAGAGTTTTTTGGCAAAACAGGGGAACAATGATTTTTAATTAAAATGCCACTTATCCTGTTTTTCCACAAAAAAACTAAATTTTAACTTTTTTTAAAATTCGCAATGGTTAAACTTTGACCTTTAAAATTCAACAAATTAGCGCACGTAATTATGCTATTAATCTCATTTTCAAAACAAAATGGCTCATCCTGTTTTGCCAAACAACTCTTCATATATATGTACATTACATGGAAAAAACTTATTGTACGCGTTTCCAATTTGTAAATCCAACATTCAGCTCCAGCCCGTATACAGTCAAATAAAGAAAGGAGAAAGTAAAGGGAAAGTAAAAGGAACTTTCACCCACGTGAAGTGAAAGCAAATTGTCTGAAATGCTGCCAAGTTAAAGTTGATGTTGACAATGAGACAAATAAAATTAGCACATGCTTTAATAGCAACAAGAGTTTTCTTCATATGCTCCCATCGTCTCCTCCTTTTTCTTCGTGTCTATATCTTGTTTACTTTCTCTTTATTGTGAGTGTGGTAGTTCCGCTGCTGTAATATGTAAGTATATCACTTTCGCTTTATTTGAGGAGACAGAGAGACTGGAATTGAAGGAAAATAAAGAGACATATAATGTGAGATAAAGAACAAAGAAGAGGACATACAACTTGTTTTATCTTATAGAATTTACATACCTTTTACATTCACATTTATTCAATTCCCCTCAATTTTAGACTTTCTCTTTATCCCGCACGCTCTGTAATTGTAAAACCTATTCAAATCTAATGCAGACATAATAAGAACAAGAAAGAGGATAGTGCCAAAATAGGCTTCTTCTGGGCTTTATTGTTATAGGAGCTATTATAAGTATATAACGGACTTTTACTATGTAAGTTTCGAAAATAATGATTAAAGCAGTTAGTTGAAAATGTAAATACATCTGCGTTTTTGATTTGAAGGTTATTGCTCTAGTTACATATTTGTGTAAGGGTGCACACGGTATCCTTTTATAAATGATTTTAAAAAGGTGCTCTAATTGTAAAAATGTTCTAATTACTTGGTTTCTAAAAGATGAACAATGTTCCTTAAAGTGCAAAATATTCTAATAACATGGTTTTTAACGTTTGCGAAATGATCTTATAACTCGGTTTTTAAAAGGTGCTAAATGTTCTAATAACATGGTTTTTAAAAGGTGCAAAATGTTCTAATTACATGTTTTTTTAAAAGGTGCAAAATGTTCTAATAACATGTTTTTTTAAAAGGTGCAAAATGTTCTAATTACATGTTTTTTTAAAAGGTGCAAAATGTTCTAATTACATGTTTTTTAAAAGGTGCAAAATGTTCTAATTACATGGTTTTTAAAAGGTGCAATATGTTCTAATTACATGTTTTTAAATGATGCAAAATGTTCTAATTACGTGGTGTTTAAAAGGTGTTAAATGCGTTCTAACTAAATGGTTTTTTAAATGTGCAAAATGTTTAATTAAACTGCTTTAAAAAGGTGCACAATTTTCTAATTACATGGTTTTTAAAAGTTTCAAAATGTTCTAATAACATAGTTTTTAAAATTTGCAAATTGTTCTAATTACACGATTTTTAAAAGCGGCAAAATGTTCTAATTACATCGTTTCTAATAGTTGCTAAATATTCTAATTACATATGGTGTTTAAATGAAGCGATATATTTCAATCACATTTTTGAAAATGTGTCAGAAAACAAATATTTTTGAAGACAAAAAAAATTTAAATTGTAATACTTTCAGCACTTTCTTAACCACAAAAGTCTGCAAATAATACAGAGTAAAATTTATTATTTTTAGTCACACATTTTCAGTCTGAAACAATCTAGATTTAAATATTCTTTTTCAAAATTTCAAATTAGTAGATTGTAGATACTTCAAAGCGATACTTTGTAAAACGCGTTTGAGAAAGACACTCAAATACGTAAGACCATTTTTTAATATTAGGAAATTATATAATCTACTCTGATTTCATATGTTAACTAATTTAATTGACAATGTTAATTTAATCAAAATAAATCAAATTAAACTCAGAATGCCTGTGACTGTGCCCCTAGTCCGTACACGCATTGAGCCATAGAAATAGTGTTGATAATTCATAAAACAATTTGACATTTTGAAGCTATAGGTAAATTAATTTGCATAGAATTTGTGTCTATATATGTATATACTACAAACAAGAAAATTTCTCTAAAATTCTATATGATGCTATATAGGACGGTACGAGAGAGATGGATGGATTCCCCTATACATATATTCTCCAAACAAATCCAAACGGAGATTCCAACCAAACAAATGACTGGGTGACAGTCTCCAAAGTCCAACTTGAACTTTGCCAATTGTAATTCCAATTTAGCAAATTTAACTTTCACTCCCGAGACTATTCATCCCTTTCATTCAAAATTCAAATAAGAGTTCAACTTCTCCCTGCGATGTCCTCATTCTTCTAATGTTCTAATTAATTACTCATTTGTTTTCTTGAATCAGCTCTTGGAGAGTTCAAAGGACGCCATATAAGCTCACGCACCACCATACCATGCGAAGAAGAATGAAGACGAGTTTTGAGGCAAAATGAAAGCCTGAGCTTTCTCTTGCTTTCTTTCTTTTCATTATGCAGGACGAGGAAATCAAACAACTCCTCATGATAATTGCGTTATCTCACTCCTTTGTAGCTCTTAAATACCATTTGGATTATGAATTATATCTCAAAATGTGCGTAGATTGTAAATAATTGTGTTAATCTTCAAAGAACTACATAGGCATCCCCGACACAGATAAACAACAATAATCGTACACAAAGTCTTGTAGGAGGATTATTGTGTAGATTGTATAGGATTTATTTAAGAAAATTATTAATGCGTAAATATAATTCTATACAATTTTAATTATTGTTTTCAAACAGTGTGAGTCAAAAGACGCTTAGAGTAATTATATAGTATGCAGGCGCTAGAAATACACTGCAAACACAGATGTAATTTAACTGGCAAAAGATTTCTAATTCAGTAGAAATTTCATTTAGAATTTGTATTTAATTAATGACTAGGAAACTGCTTTCTCCTGAAATATATTTGTAAGCACATTTAAATAATAAATTTCAAAACGCTTGTAGTTGTAATTGCATGTTTTTAGAAAAGTTTAAAATGTTCAATTTACATGATAGGGAAGGAGCTCAATGATCTATTTACATGTTTTGATAAAAGTAGAAAATGTTTTATTTCCATGTTTTTGAAATGTACAAAAACGCTAATTTGTCTATTTTTGAAATTTCAAAATATTCTTTTTACACATTTTTGATATTTCAAAAATGTTCTATTTACACCCTTTTAACTCAATGTCGGTGCTTTTTGCGGCTTTAGCTAAAACTAAATAAGGGTGGTTTTGCTTCTTCATCGTCAATATGTACAAAAATCTTAACCGTTGTGTGAAAAAAACTATTGTTTTAAAAGTATAACTTTTGAAGTTTTAAATTTAAATCGATATCTATCAAAGCTGTCCCAAAGTTGCTTCAACTCTTGGACAGCTCTGCATATAGCGTTTCCATTTTTGTGGTGAAAGTAAAATAAAAAAAAAGGGTGCATGCTATAATAAGAATGTATATACACCAATACTCTATAAAGATTGACATGCGGTTTTCAATAAGTAGCTTCACGCCTATATAATAGAATGTGATTACAAAAGTGTCGCTTTTGACAAAGCAAAATAGCAACATAAAATATGAATTAAAAGTTGAGAATAATTTAACAAGAGGGAGAGACAGAGCAGAGGGAGAAAGTTAGTGGGAAAGTAAAAGTTTGTGTTTTTTAACAATACAAAAGTCTTCCAGTAAAAACACAGTATCGCCGCCGCCGTCGCCGCCGCGTCAATATAAGAGTAACACGGCCATGAATGGCAGGTCTTATACTTATACTTTCTCCCTTTTGAATAGATACTGTACAGGGTCCCATTGTCTTCCGTCATTGTGTCGTTCCCTGAACTTGAAGTCTAAGTTGTATGTTTCCAGTTTTACAAACGCTCAAGAAAACTTTCACGTGTCGGTGCCGATGTCACTTATAGACGGGAAACACAACGCACTAAAGTTGCAATTGGTTTGCATTTTAAGACAATAACTTTTTAAATATAAAAAAATCACCTGTCAATCCGCAAACCCTAAGCGTTACAGAACAAACGTCACACTGCATATATTAAGTTTACTTTTCTTTCCCGGTGTATACAAAAATAGAAGATAAAAATACGTTAAAATTGCTTAAATACAAAAAAAACTTTCTTCAATAGTGAAAGCAGTGAAAGCAAAAAAAGTGAAAGTGAAAGTTTTTACATTTTTAAATGTTTAGAAACTAATTTATAAAATATACAATAACAAACTATCAAGCTTTAAGCTTACACATATGATTTAAACAGCATAGAGCGTTTAAATAAATTAATCCCCGTCTAGCATTCCACACATTAACAAATTGACTTTCTCATAAAACGTCCCAAGAGACTAATCAATTCTATACAAGATGAAGCATACAAATGATATTTTGTGCTATTAATTATCCATGCTCTTATTATTTTGCGAGTGGCGATAATAATTGCAATTTGTAATTCTAGCTGCTTTCTCTTTTTTTTGCATGTATTACACTGCATGTATTGTTTATTGGGTAATTACATACACAAATTATTAAAACATTTTTAAACTCTAAACAAAAGACATAATTTAACACAGATAAATAGGTTTTAAACTTCTTTGATACGACTAAGAGAAAGTATAGGGCTTCTTTCACCCAAAAACAAAATTTCAAAGCATATTTAAAAATACGTAAGGACTAAAAAAAACCAAAGATGTAAAGATGCCTGTGTATTCCAAATTAGTGCGAATTGAAAATAAATATTTAATCATTTGTCAAGGTTGAAGTAGTGCCTCGGTGGTAGTGGGAATTGTAGGAAGTGAAAGTTTTTCGTTAAAATAAAAATAGTGCACACATGTATACCCATTCCCATGGATATCAGATAAGGATAAACTATATAAGCATGACTAAGTAATGAATGAGAATTGGACACATAAGATAGCTCAAACAGTAAAATATATTTCCAGCCGTTGCATTTATACTTTTACCTAGAAACAAGGAAAAGAAGCTCAAGACGACACGACGAGGATATAGGTTCGCCAATAGAATTTTCGCGATAAATTTTCCCTTCACAAAATAACAATTGCATTCGTGTGTGTTTTCATTCTCTCTTCACAGGGATTTCCTCTCGGCATCGGTTTCAACTAAAAAAGTATATCTTCTAAGAAAAGTGAAAGCACTTAGAATTTCTATACTTTCCATATAGCGTACATGTTGCTTCAAATTTTAAGGGGGCAAAATCGGAGAAACTAGTTCACTGGAATTGTATAAAAAATTAAAATAGGCTTATATGGCGCGCCTGCACAATCTAAACAGACGTGTTCAATTATTGCTTTGGGGAAAGTAACGGCCAACAAATTCAAAGCCTATGCTCTGCATTTTTGGAACATGTAAATTGTCAAATAGATTTTAATTTTTAAATTATTGAAACTTTTTTGTATCAATTTGTGATAGAAAATACACAGTATGCAAACAATTGTTTCTTTTTCAAATTGCAAACCTTATACCCAATTTTTCAAAACATCATCGGCGTTTTTCAACTGTGTTTGTGCCGCGTTTAAAATTTTAAGAAATATTGTAGTTGTTTAGTCTGTTGTTTTTAAAAGCTAAAAGAACTAGAAATTTTGGTTTAATTTAAAGAAACATACAAAGTTTTGTATGTATTCCGTCCGGTGCGATTATAATTGCAATTCCTTAGCGTTCGCAAACACGTGTACAACTTTGTAATCGTGAGAAGCCTATTGTGCACGCTATACAAACAGAGAATTGAAAGGGAAAGTCTACAACGGTAAAGAGAAAGTCGTTATATATTTTTGTCCGTTGCGGATCATGGTGTAAAATATATATACATTCTTAAGGAATTTAATTTCCAGATTAAGATTCCTTTCCTCTATTACATTAGCTTCCTTCTTTCTCTCTCTAATTCTCTAATTTAGGATTACACTATTATACTGCATTCAGATTTCATGGTCTGCTTTCTCCTGACTTTCTCCAGACATTCCATTAAATGAAACCAAACCGCAATAAAGGTCATAAAATACTGGAATAAATTCTGCTCTTTGGGTTCCAGCCCTAGCTCCCTCCTGTACATGTCTCCTACGTTCGTATACATATAACTTATTTATAACCTTCCATTTACGCTTACGTGGTCCGACGCTATCCGTTCGTTCAATATGCATCCTACTAATGGCTACACGCTCCACAGTTCTATACTACACAATTCTCTAAAAAGAATTCAAAAATTCCGCGGTTTCCCTCCTAACAAAGACAACACAAATTATTTACATCGTAATCCTGTAGCTTGAGCTCTGTGGTTGTTTGAATTATTTCCACATTAAAACGCATGAAAAATTCAAACGTTGGGATTTTGGGTAATTTATACTCTTATATTAAATTAAAAAGTTGTGCGTAGCATTTTATAGGCGGAACGTATGTAGAATTACAAATTATATAATTTTATTATACTGACTAAAAAAGCTACTGGATGAATAAATTTTGAGATGAGTAATCTGTAGGAATCTACATTTTTGTACAAAGCAGGGTACGCATGCGTTATGATTAAACGTTGTAGCTTACGGAACAGCTACAAAATTTATTTCAGTTTTGCAAAAACAATAATTTTTTAAAATTGGCATCTGGCGGCCATTTTTGTTAAAAGGGCATCTGGCGGTCATTTTAGTCAAAATAACATCTGGCTGCCATTTTAGTTGAAATGGCATCTGTCGGCCATTTTAGTTGAAATGGCATTTGGCGGCCATTTTAGTTAAATAGTCGGACATCTTAATTCTGTACCCTTTGGGTCAGATATGCGTAAGGCTACTCAGAAAATATTCATAATAATTTCCGTGCCAATTCCAAAAGTCAGCCCTATTGCTTGTACTGCATGCCTATAAATTGGAGTTACATACAACTGGTCTGGACGTTAGTGGGTCTGCGCTACATTGATTTAAACAAATAACGAACAAAACCTGTGAAAGCTATAATTGGTGTCTGGTATATGCTTGATTACATAAATTACTAATTTCTAAATCCTAAAATGTATTTCAAAAATATCTTTAGTTGAACCTTCTCTTATCGTATTTAGTATAAGCTGTAATTTATTTTAGAATCTTTAATTTGATACCTTATTCTAAAATCTACAACATTTGTGAATATGACTCAGTTGGCTGAACACATAATTTAGAACTTTGAAAGAAAATGTGTGTAGGGAATAATGGGAGGAGAAGAAAGGGGTACAGTACATAGTTTTTAGGATTGTATAGTGTAAAGTGTAGACAGCATATAGTATTCTTACAAACATATAGATATGATTCTGAGTTGAATTTAAATAAAACCCTCAAACTCGTCCACAATATACAATAATAATTATTCACATAATAGAATTGACAACCCAACCAAAGAAAATCTCATTCAATGAAAACTTTATCCTATTGTTAGTCAACTAATTGTAAAGAAAGAGAAAAGAGAAAGTCGGAGAAAGCAGCATTTGTTTTGTCTTTTCAACTATCAACTTATTCTTCCTTTCAACTTTACAAATACCAAAACATTTTACTATAAAACCTACACAGAATTTATTATGAACATTTCATGTTTATGTACGAATCAAGAATCCAGTATAAAATTGTGGGGAACATATTCCCATGTAAAACTTTAGATTAAAGTAATCTAATGCACACAAAACGTAAAATATTCTATGTATAGTTTGTCAATTAAGGCGCAAAATACTAAAACGTTTTTAGATAATTAAGAGTTGTTTAAATTTTAAATTTCACATTTCAAATAAATTAAAAATTTTTTTAAAATAATTATTAAAAAAGTACATACGTTTTCTTTTTTAACAACTTCCAGGTGAAAAATGCTGCTTTAGCAACAAATTCAGTAGATACATGAAATCCGGGCTTCTTGCCATATACAACATGACGCACGCTTGAAGTAAATCGTTTTAAAATGTATCTTTTAATTTCAATAAATTACAACAAAATAAAAATGTATACCACACGAAAAAACATAATACAAATCTACTTAGCACAATTCACCTTTAACAACATAGAGCTCCATTGAAGCGCGAATACACTATACCTTGTAATCTGGATGTATCTAGCTAAAGCCTTACATCCTACAGAATTGCGGTAGTCCCTCCTTTAGTGTTTTTGTGCATTCTTTTCTAAATAAATAATCATATTTACCAAGTTGTTTGTTTTGGTCTCAGTCCGCGGGATAAAGTCTATGGTCCTGGTTGGTCCTGGTCCTTTCTTCGTTCTCCGTATGTAGAAGAGAGAAATATATAAAATTACACGAGCGGCTGGTCTACAAATTTGTGGAGTTTAAGACGACAGAGAAATGAAGAGAAA
>JAQFZE010002983.1:0-13418 GCA_034695245.1 Dicyrtomina saundersi | reverse complement strand
AAACCCGGGATCGAACCAGGGACCTTTAGATCTTCAGTCTAACGCTCTCCCAACTGAGCTATTTCGGCACTGTTGAATTCATAAGCCTTACGGATTTTCCAGCATTTGCTTCCACAGGTCTCAATTAATTACTTAATAACACATTAATTCGGTAGCTTCTGTGTTAATATACTATGGCATTTCACACACACCAGTAAAGTATGTAGTTCGTACTTCCTTTTAATAAATGAATAGGCACTATCACTAAAATCACCTTTTAAATTTCTAAATATGAAAAATTATTGATTACCAAACAATTCGCTAAAATGATTCGCAAAAAAAGCCAAGACTGCCAATTTAATAACTATATAATAATGAAATAACAAGCCTAATAAAATAATTAGATAAATGGTAAACAAAGTTGAGCTACAATTCTTTGTAGCAGTTTATTATTTTTGTGACACCTGTGCAAGAGACGTACCTACAAACTACAAAGCTGTGTTCATTCAAATTCATATGAATTAAAATTCACTATGAAATTTCTTGGAATAAATAGTGTGTAGTTCGTTAAGTTTTGAGGTAAGCGTGACTACAGGTGCCAGGTTCATTAGGCTTAAATTCGCGGGACTTGCCCTTGCAGTTGGGATCAGTCCAGAGTGTGATACAATTGTTAAGCGTGTTAATGATAGATTCAACTCTCTTAACAAAAGCGGGTGGGAAGTTTTGGCATTTTCTCTGTCTATCTTTACCATGTAGTATGTAGTGTCATAACTATTCAAGTATAGACCCATTGCCTCACCCGTGATGTCATCTATGCACTATCCCTTAACTAAATGGAATGCAAATTTTTAAGAGTATTTTGCTGACTTTTGTACTTTGTACACATAAATCCCGTATTAGATTGTTACAAGAATTCATTCAAGTTGCAATTATTAGTTATAATTATAAAATTCAAAAATTAATCAATTGGCAGAGAAGAATATAAATGCACGCATATTTAAACTAATTTCTATAAAACGGAAAATACTATGTCTTCAATCAACGTGGAAAGTCGAATATTCTGGTGGAATATACCTTTGGATTTTGATATCTACGGTTGAATATTTTAACTTTTTAAATGAATGTTGCAAGGTGTTTTTTGGTTAAAGTGGCTATTAAAATCGATATTTTTTTAGTACTGTCAAAATTTAATTTAGTTGTTTAGCACTTTAAATATTTAAATAGGGCACAAGTATCGACCAATATTAAATCTGAATTTACTTAAAAAGTTGAAAACCATAACAATTATCAAAACACGAGCTTCAATCAGGGCCGGCGTGACGGGGGGTTCAGGTGGTCCACTGAACCAGGGCCGGGCTCCATTAGGGGCCGGGCTCAGGCCTAATAACAAAAAAACAGTGCTAAAACGTATACAAATTACAAACAGTGAGGGCCGGTACCAAGAGCTAGACCATGGCCGGGCTACATGTCACGCCGGGCCTGGCTTCAATGCCTAATTAAGTTTCCATTCCAAGGTTGCCACGTGATTTTGTGACACAACCGCGTGCTTCCAAGTAAAATTCAAGTAATTACAAACCAAAATTCATAAATTGCGGGTATTTAAGCCTATTTCAGTAAAAGCACAAATTGTAAAAGAAAAGGTAGAAATCCGTAAACGTTTAAATAAAGAGTATTTTGGCAAAACAAGATAAGTCCAGTTTTTTCAAAATTTTTTGTTCTATTCAACAAGATTCGTTACTGTGTTTAATGGTAGAGGTCAAAGTTTAACTAAAGCATTTTTTTAAAACAGCAAAACAGGATAAGTTAAAACATTAAAATTTAAAATAATTTTCTTAAAAATTCTGAGGTCCGTCTAAAATTATGAAATAGCTGGTTGAATAACGCGTCGTCAGATACAGTTTTAAGTGTAGAAAAATATTGGGTTTGAAAAAATAAAACCCCTAATGTCTCTATTTTTGCAAGGTCTTCAAAATAAGCTATTACCCCACCAAGTCGGTGAAGTATTTCAAAAGTGTTATAAATTATGTAAATATGTAGAAAAAAGTTGAATCTGTCACCAATTATTCATTATTATTTGTTTTTCATGTAGAATTTGCCTTGATAACTTGATAGACGTATCCCGTTTTGCCAAAAACCAAATCTTTAAATATAGACCAATTAAAATTATTAACAGTTTTAACTTCTAAAATTAAATTCATTCCTTTCTTTCGCGTTTAGGGCACGAAACAGTAAATTGGATTTAAGTGGAGTTTGAATGGTTGGTTTTACCTAATTTTTTTAAAGTGTTTAAATTACTTCAATTCATCACTATCATTAGGTCTACAGATTTCTACTTGGTTCTCAGCAGTTTGTGCTTCTATTTAAATACGCTTAATTACCTCCAATTTGTTAAATCTATTAAATACTTTCATACATACATAGCAACCATTTAAAACGGTAATTAATTAACCTTGTGAGACAGAAAATTAGTTAATGAAAGCTATTACAAAATCAAAGTTATTAAAACGACAGCAGAATACACAGTTTAAATAGAACAAATAAAGTTACTAAAATTTGTCAAGCAGTTACCTGGCGAAATCAGTCTACTTTAATAGTTTTAAGATGTTTTAGTTTCAACTTGGTAACTAACTAAGCTTCAGTGGCTCCTTGAAAATCAAAATGATTCAAACAAAACATCTTTTTGTCAATTTCCTAGCACTGTATGGCCTGTGCATCATTGGAATGTATCCAATGACCATCGACATGCACACACGGAAACTGAGAGCACAAAAAACAAAATGGAGACGTGCATTGTTTTACGGTTGGTACACTTTTGGGATTCTCCACGCAACTTTTATTTTTCTCCGACTACTTCAGATCATCATTTTGAAACCAGGGCAATTCCAAATGGAGCAAGCCCCTCCTCATATTTTGCGGCTGTTCTCACTGTTTACGCTGCAATGGTCTCTGAATTACTGCTCATCAAGCATTTGGACGTCTGCGTGGGAATATTTAACCAGCTCTTTATAGCTGGGCATGGTATGGTACATATCGTCAGTGAAGAACCAAAATGGCTCATATCCAATTGTAGCTAGAATCAAAATGAACTATGTCAAAAATAAAGTGTTGAATAGGATACATAGCTAATAACGAGTTTTTAAAACTTCCAAAATGGCCTATTTACATGTTTTTAGAAAGATCAAAAATTTCTATTCACATGATTTTTAAAAAAGCAAAACATTTTATTTACGAGGTTTTTTAAAAGTGCAAAACATTCTATTTACAAGATTTTGGAAAAGTGCAAAACATTCTATTTACATGCTTTTTGAAAAGTGCAAAACATTCTATTTACAATATTTTTGAAAAGTGCAAAACATTCTATTTACAATATTTTTGAAAAGTACAAAACATTCTATTTACTTGCTTCTTGAAAATTGCAAAACATTCTATTTACATGCTTTTTGAAAAGTGCAAAACATTAAATTTACATGCTCTTTGAAATGTGCAAAACATTCTACTTACATGCTTTTTGAAAAGTGCAAAACATTCTATTTACATGTTTTCTGAAAAGTGCAAAACATTCTTTTTACAAGCATCTTGAAAAGTGCAAAAGATTTTATTTACCTACAAGCGTTTTGTAAAGTACAAAACATTCTATTTACATGTTTTTTAAATAGATCAAAATGCCCTATATGCATGCTTTCATGAACATGGTATTTTAATTTTTTGCTGCAGATAGTGCATTTTGTTTAAAACAAAAAATGGATAGGGGTCATTTTGGTTCTTCTCAGACGATATTTTGTTTGCATTTCATGCGTTTTGTTATCACTAAAACACATAATAATGATAGTATTTAGGAAACTAGCATTTAAAAAAAATCTCTTAAAATGTATGAACATAGAAGAAACCAATACGACAAAATCAGGAGGACTTCTGTCGTACACATTGCAGGAGCAGTGGGTTTTATTGTCCCCTTGGAACTTGTTTGGCTTCTGTCAGTCTGTCTTCATCATCTTTCAGCTGTACTACGAAGACGCACTCCACTTCATGTACTCGCTCGTCAGAGTCGAGGGCGGAACATCACTTTGGGTGCGCGTTGCATTCCTTCTGGTCGAGGCTGCGCTATACCTTTACTACATAAGTTGTGGTTACATTGCAATAATGATGGCAGTTCTCTTCCACGAAACTACTACGGAAATGCTCAAAACCAGCATTAAATATCTCAAGTTCTTGACTACACTTAAAAATACCCTTACAAATTTAGAGCGAAATTACCAGAACGTTAATATAACTCATTAAAATTGCTTATATGATTTGTTTTTGTTTTTAGATCTTCAGCATTTCCCATCAAGTATACGTTATCAAAAAGTTATGTTGTCAGAAGGCGGATCCTAACAGAATGTCAAATTGGGATTGAAGCACACTTAAAGACAAACTTGTTCAACACGGCATTTGCCTCGACCACATTCTACTTCAAACAACTCTGCATCACATTCTCAATCACCAGCTATTTTTTTGGCATTCGCCTATTGAGCACACATCCCTTCATGAGGGTGGTCTGGCTCAATGTAGCCATCTTCAACACGCTCTTGTACTCTATCATGTACGATCGAGCTTTTAAAGTTCCTGAAAATATCCAGGATTGGAAGAGAACGCTTCTTGTCGTCGCAGGGAGGATGTGGCTGAAACAGAGTCGTGATGAAGTAAAGCAAATGATTCGGTCCATTCCAAATGTGGGGATTAAAGTAGGTGATTTCAATACTTTTGAGCGGGAGTCCACCCCCAACTACATAAGCTTCATTATGAATCAGGTTGTTAGCCTTCTTGTCAGTTTTCCTAA
This sequence comes from Dicyrtomina saundersi, assembly GCA_034695245.1. NCBI lineage: Eukaryota > Metazoa > Arthropoda > Collembola > Symphypleona > Dicyrtomidae > Dicyrtomina > Dicyrtomina saundersi. The sequence continues at coordinate 8,620 of JAQFZE010002983.1, read as the reverse complement.
ATAGTAAACTTTAAGGTCGTGAGTTTCGTTATTTTAGAATAGCAGAACCTTTTCCAGACCTAATTATTATTTTAATGTAATTAATGTGTTATAATTATTGTCTGAATAAAATAATTACCAATGTATAGTTGGGTGATTGTGGTCGTAGCTCAATTAAGCATTCATTGTACACTATATTTTATTTATTTGGGTTTTATTAAATCCTTCCTTTGGCATTAAGAACATTTTTTACACTTTGTTAATTATAGCGCAAGTTTTTTAGTAAATCTTTACTCATCCTGGCGATAAAAGTGTCAAACACTTTCAGCTTTATGATTTTGAGCAGAATTGATACAAGTGTGATAAATACAGGGTGGGCTATTTATTGCAAAATATTCTAACAGGCTATAAAAGCCAAGTTCATCATTCGAATAAAACAAGCAATGTACCAAAATCAAGACAATTTTTAAGAGATTTTGTTGGACACCTCGTTTATCAAAATCAGTTAATATTAAGTTGCAAAACTGCCTAACTAACAAAAATCACACTTTACGTTGGAGCTCGCGAGACAACTACAAAATTTTGTCTGGATTTCATGAAATCACAAGCAATAACATCATTCCTAATTGAAGATATTGTAACAACAGTTTTAAAGAAATCAGTACAGATTTTTCAACACCATTTTTATTCGACTGTTCCGAATACCTAATTCGTTAAATTGAATTTCTATTTCAAACAATTTTACAAAATTACTTTTATCAGCTAACCATTTTTTGTACCGTATACTGCGTTTTTTAGGCTACCCTCGATGTAGGTCAGTGTTAAGTTGGTTCTTTTGAATAAAGTTTATCTTTCCCTCTTTTTGGTCGGTAAAAATTTTAACATTCTAAATTTTAAAAATTCTAAATTTTAAATTTTAAATTTTAAAATTTTAAATAAAAATTTTAAAATTTTCAATTTAAAATGTTTAAATGTTTCTCAGATTTTTTTTGGTGGAAATAGTCGGCATTGTTTTACGCTTTAATTCTAAATTAAAGTTGCTAAACAATAATCTTAAGATTGATCAAAAAATCTAAAAACTGATATTTTTGTTAGATAAGCTGTTTTGCAACTTATTCCGATTCTAATGAATGAAGTGTCAAACAAATTTCCCAGAAATTTTCTTTATTTTGGCATACTGCTCGTTTCATACGAATAATAAACTTGGCTTTAATAGCCTGTTAGAATTTTGCAGATTAAATAGCTCATCCTGTACGAATGTCCACGCACTTTTCCAACCGCACCTTTCAACAAATTCAAGACTTTACGTTTTTTGGAGCTCTTGCAACTTTAAAAGCAACGCTTAAAGGCATTAGGCGAAGGCAAAAACAAAATCAAGTACATCTGTGGGTATTGCAAATCTATTGGTCTAACAGATATTACACATATTCAAGAATGTACATATGGACGGAAACTCTTGTTCCGGCCAAATATAATCAAGACTTTTATTTATGATCCAATTCGAAACGCCTCTGATGAATTGGATGAATACGATAATTTAAGTAACGCAAAAATATATTGTTAGATTTATGAACGCTCCCCTACCATCACTAAGCCACATATAAATGTACGTAGAATATAGTTGAAAATACTTAAAAAATGTTTAGGAATTGAACTATTGACAAATGACGTCATTCATGGAAGCTCCACTATTATCAATAGGCCATAAACGGATGTACGTGGCACGTGGTTAAAATGCTGGAATATTTTCGGGAATTACACATTTACACATAACGTCACTTATGCAGCCTTCCCAACCATCAATAGGCCATTTACGAATGTGCGTGACAAGCAGTTAAAAACTAACTTAGAAAAAATTAGTAGGTTGAAAATTTAGGTACTTAAAACTATAAAATGTGAAGAACGTCATTAGGGACGATCCCTAAATATTTATAAAATATATAGGTATATTTATGACATGAAAATATATAGGTATATTCCTGTCATGGAGTTAAAATAGGGTGGAAAAATATTTTCAATTGGAAACAGGGGTACTAAAAACTATAAAACGTAAAGTACGTCATTATGGACGATCCTCGAATATCCATAAAATATATATGTAAGTATGTTCATTACATGGAGCTAAAATAGGGTGGAAAAAAACTTAAAATTAGAAACGAAGGTATTGAAAACTATAAAATGTGAAGGACGTCATTATGGACGATCCCTGAATATATATAAAATATATATGTATATTCAGGACGTAGTTGTAATAGGGTGGAAAAAAATTAAAGTTGGAAATAAGGGTATCTAAAACAGTAAAATGTGAAGGACGTCATTTATGGACGATCCGTCACTTTCTGTAACCCATTTGCTTTTGTACGTCCGTGATCCGTAGAAATAAATGGAAATGCACGAAAAGCTGGGCTTGTGATCGAACCCTGGATCCCAGACTACAGACCTGAGTATGGAGATGCTCCAATTCAACTCTGCAACACTGCAGTCCCAGACCCACGACCACTATACCAAATGGACTACACACATCATTAGCAGTAAGGGCCAAACGCCAAACTATTCCATAAATATTTATTGCAAAGACTTTTAATTGTCTATTCTCAATTTACAATTTTTAACACTTTACTTGCATTTTTATAGGCATTCCAAATTCAAAAAGTACTAAGAAATTCCTATATACTGATTATTGATATATGACCTAAAATTATTTTTTGCCTTCGTACATTACAACAAAAAACGTTGCGTCGAAAGCACAAGTCAGTTTTATAGAATAGCAATAGTATGAAATATGGCTAATTACATGGGCTTCAAAATGAAATTAGGCGACGAAATAAAAGAAACGGGATAAAGTTCTCACCACATTGTTTTTCATATTGATGCATAATAGTGATCGAAATGGTCTGGTCCGGACCAGTAAAATCTGGTCTGGTCTGGTCTGGTCTGGTCCGAGGATTTCGGACCAGACCAGACTTTTTCGGACCAGGCCAGACCAGACCATATTTTCCTGGTCCGACCATATGCATTATTTTCAAAGGAATTTGGCGAGATAGTTTTGTATTCTGCTTTTTGTTTGTTGGATTACCTACGTATATATATATATATATTTATATATTACATTTATAATCATTTTTTAAGTTGAGAGATATTAATTTTTCGAAAAATCCGGAGCACAAGTTTAGGTAAAATGTCTCAAGTAAATTTTTTTTTAAGATTTCCTGGTCCGAAATGGTCTGGTCTGGTCTGGTCTTGTCCGGCCATCGGACCAGACCATAAAACCCGGACCAGACCAGACCATTTCGATCACTACATTGACTTCACGGGCAGTGTGAATAAGTATATTTGAATATCGACTATATCCTGTAATGTTGATTATGAAGATAGCTATCTACATAATGGTTAAGCTGCTGATATGGGGTGTCCTAGGGTTCCTAAAATTGGAATACTACTTCCATAACATCATTTGTCGGCGACTTCTAATTTGCGTGTCGTCATTTATGCAACATCCTAACAAAACACAGTGCAATACGTCTTACGTGTCTTCCCTGTGTGACTACGTCTGTACAAAGGCTGTCTGCAGCTAAAAATGGAAGGACATCATTTTAACTTTAAGAAAAAAAGGGAGGAAACCAATTTGATACTTCACCCTCGATATGCTGAAACCCGTGATTGAACCAGGGACCTTTATATCTTCAGTCTAACGCTCTTCCATCTGACCCCTTTTGGCGCCTTTGGATTTATTAGACTTACGGATATTCCAGCAATAATTGCCTCCCCATTCCTCATGTCCAACTAACTAATTAATTACCTGTTGCAATTTACTTTGGCAATTGAAAAACAACAATCAAACCATATGGGAACGTATCGTGTTTTTATTTAATTGGCATTATCCCTAAAATCACCTTTTAAAACTCCTAATTACTTCTCAATTATTTTGTGACTATGTTTTTATTTACAATAACGCACAATAAATTTTTTTTTGAAATGGCGAGTTTTTAAACAGTTCCTATATTTTTTAGTTCTTGTATGAAATAGAGTGACTGGCATTAAATAAGTTTCTTTCAAAAATCTCCGTCAACAAAGTCAACATTGCCAATTAAGTATATGGGAATCTAATATAAATAGTTAAATAATTGATCAACAAAATTCAGTTATAATCATATGAGTAGTTTAATAATTTTTATGCCGTTCACGCAAGACGTACTGTGCTTTATTACTTATTAAAATTCACATGCAATTAAAATCACCACATAGCTATTTAAATTGTGTGCAGTTCGTTCTTAGGTAACAATTTGTTTTTGAATATTTAAATAAAAGATGGATTTATTAGAAAGTAGTCCTGCAAATTTTATTAAATTCAGCATTAAACTAAAAATGTCAAAGTCCCTTGTAAGCAGATTTTACTGCAAAAAAACTTGGCAACCACTTGCTGACGAAGCGGCATTAGCCCAAGTTTCACTGCTGCTAATATCGCAAGTTGAAAGGTCACCGTGCCTACAGGTCCCAGGTTCGACGCGTTTAAATTCACGAGATTTGCCCTTGCAATTAGACTCAGTCCACAATTTGATACAGTTGTTAAGTGTGTTGAGAGATTCAACTCGCTTAGCAAACGCGACAGGAAAGTTTTGGCACTTGCCGTTCTTTACTTCAAGTGTGTCAGAGAGACCAAAGCCATCTTTACCAAAAAAGATTTTGAATTTTTGAGCTTCTACGACTCTTACCAAACTTGTAGAAATGGTGAGCAGAACGAATGACAGAATCCACAGTTTATTTCCAGTACCCATCTTGCGCTTCAGTTAGCTCCAACTTCACTGCTTGTCGCCTGTTAAAATAGAACTAGAAAATATTTTTAGATAATTTGATTTGATTTTAATAAGTTTTTTGTTCAGATTTAATCAAAATATAATCTGTAAATGAAATTGAAAAACAAAAACTAATTATAACTGACCTCTTGAAAATAGGTTTAAAAATAGAAAACAAAACAGGATCGCTGATTTTTAATTTGTTTGTAAGTTTGTGAGTTGGAAGTAAGACTGATTAAACTGTGATAACAAAAACGCCTTTTTATATTCATTGCGCACTTGCGTGTCTTTTTCTACTGAAAAGTTTTTAAACCTATTAGGGGTCGTCTGTAAATGATTTTATTAAAACATTTCAAGTTTATAGAAACTGGTCAGTATCCCCGTAAATACGACATCAGCTTTACCCTTGCGTAAATATCATGTCTTTACCACGTAGTGTAATGAATATCAAAGTAAAGACTCATTGACTCCACTTGTGGCGTCATTTATGAACAATCCCCAAACAAAAAAGAATGTGATGGTTTTATTGTGCTGACGTTTGTACTTTGGGCATAAATTTCTAACTAAAGTTAAAGTTATTAAAGTTGCAAAAGGCCGGATGTTTAAAAATAATGAAAATACTAATTAAGAATGGAAAGGAAGTGCGGTAATTATATAATTACTGTAAATGTTCGATTTAGCGACAAGTACAAACAAAGGCTAAAATAATTTAGGAATCGTCCATAAATGATTTCACGAGTAGGATAAGTGTGTCTCTTCAAGTACTATAACTACAATCCAATTTAAAGAATAGCCATTTAATTACGCAAAGGCTACGTTGATGACAGGTGGGGGGTGATAGGATTCAGGAAATGTCCATATTTTTATGACACGATTTATGGACGACCTCTTACAGTTTTGCACTAGCCTAAATAATAGCTGTAGTAATAAATACTTAAGCGATAATTACGGCTTCCGTTATAGATACTACAATAATTATTATCAACTACAGTAGGGTTGCAAAAATGACCCATTTTAGTGCATATATATCCTCAATTAACATAGTAGCACGACAACAATATTATTTTATTTCATTAAAGGATGGTCCACAAATAATGTGAATGTACAACTGACAGTTTAAAATTATCGGCGGTTAATGTCAAAACGTAATAAAAAGCTTGCATAAATTATGTTTTCAAAATATTTAAACTTTTTAATACCTATAAAAGGGCTTATGGGGAAATTTAAATGACCTATGTAATTATTACTACCTTTAAACCTAAGACAAAAAAATCATTATTTTTATAAAACAAAGATTAAATATAAAGATCTCTGAAACAAGTGTTTGTAAATAGCAGATTTTGCACTTTTCAAAAACATGTGCAAAAATAGAATAATTATTTGAATTTGCTAAAACAGGGCTGATAAATTATTTTAGACACTTTGGAGATATGCAAATAAAACATTTTCATTTTACCATGTCACACACATTTAAAATAGAGCATTAGACATTTTTTAAAAAATTGTAAAAAACCATTTTGCGTTTTTTAAAATCAGGTAAAGAATTATATAATTTTGCACTTTTAAAAAACATATAAAAAGAACAATTTGCACATTTCAAAAACAAGTAAATATATTATTTTCCACGTTTATAAAACGTATAAATAAAGTATTTTCCAATGTTAAAAACGAGTAAGTAAAAAATTATCGCCTTTTAAAAAGCATGTAGTTATTTATACACATAATTATTTAATTAAATTTCACAAGACTTTGTAAATAAAACCTTTAACAATTTTTGAAAACATGTAAATAAAATATTTGCACTTTTCAAAAAATGTAAATATACCGCGAAGCGATTATTGTAAAAGTAATCTTACAACAATTTAAACTTAAGAAAGACTTGTATAATTATTGAATAATGTAATTACACTTTTAAAAACATGCTAGGATTGCAGTTTGCAATTTTCATAATTTTCTAAATAAGGGTTTGTACATACATTTAAAATTTCACGTAATGTAGATGTTTTATGTCGTGTTTCACAGACCTTAATCGCATTTTGATAACTCATATAGTTTATAAGTGAGTTCAATTTACCGGCTACAAAGGTAAGGTGAGGTAGTAATGAAATAACCAAGTAAACTATTTACACATAATTCATTCTGATTCTGATTTATTAGTCGATGTTTTTTAAAAAAATCCAATAATTTGCAAAAGTACAGTGTGTCTCATAATTTTAAACTCACCCTGGTTTATGGGGTTTACTTCCTTTCAAGAACGAATATTCCGGCGATATATTTATTTTGAACATATATTGAACGCAAAGTGGGAGGGGGGGGGGTGTTACCGGGTCCATAAAGTGTCAATATTTTTATGAATTCATGTATGGACGGCCTCTAAGAGATTTGCACGTGTCATAATATTAATTGCAGTAATAAATTCCGTTGTTGGTACAATTAATATCAGTTACAGTAGGAATCCAAGAATGGCACATTTTGAATTGCATATTTATTTTAAGCAAGCTTAGTAGATAATAAGAATTATTATTTAAACCAATTAAAGGATGGTCCATAAATGATGACACCCAAATTATTGCTTTTTAATGAGCCACCCACCCCCGATTCAACACTCTAACATTGCGCAAACTTATACCTCTAAAATAGCATGTCATCAATACCTGGCTAGAATAACTGACTCTGGCAATGACATCATGTATGGACGACCCCTTTGATAATTTATTAATTAACTCACATCCTCAGTAATTCCTCGCACAATTTAGTCATGCATCACCATTTAAAATAAATCCAAAATTAGACAACCTCTCAGTCATAAGGCAACTTAAAAAAAAAATCAAAAGTTTTAAAAATGCGTTGTTTCCTAATAATTTTGATTGTGACTGTGGCGCTCCAGGCGGCGAATGCAGAACCACAAGGTATACATCATACTAAAGCTAATACTTATTTATTATTTTTATTATTTTACAAATTATAAATATTTTGTATTTTCAAGAATAATTGTTTTCTTACTTAATATTTTAAACTATTTTTACGAATATTCAACATAGCTGAAATTTGAAGAACTTTTTAAATTTTTTGAAATTTAAAAAGGTGGCAGCAGAGTTCCTGTAGGACGGACTAATCAGGTGTCCGTGCCTAAGACACCCGCTAGCTCGGTGATTTTTGTTTTACGATAACAAGTTTTGTACAAAGTGGAGTTAATTATTATTATTCTAATTAAATATAATTTACGGTTTTAAATTAGCGGCAGTTGATAAAACAATATTAAGGATCGTCAACAAATGATGTCATTGAAACATTTTAAATTTTTTAACCCTATGAATCCCATGCCATGAGAGCTCACTAATAACGTAAATCGCTATATCTAACATGAGTAGTCATCGTAGTGGCCAAGTAAACCTATTGGCCTTACTCATGACGTCATTTATTGACGATCTCTCAAGTGTTTGAATTGTTGCTTTGTTTTACCTAATCTTCTTTTCTTGCAGTGTGCTTTTAATGACACTCCTTGCAAGACTGATTTAACAACGCCGTGCTGCTCAAAATTCTGCTTTTTCAAACCAGAGGATACAGAGGGAAAATGTCAACCAAAACCTCCCGCCCCTTCTACGTAATTTCAATAACATGAGTTTTGAAAACTACTTTGGTTGAACAAATAATTAGAATTGTAGCTCTGAATATTGATGTGCCGGCTGATTAAAAATGTACATAGTAATTTTAGTTAAAACCAGATATGGCAGAATTAAATCATGTTGCACTTTGTTGCAAAGTTGTTTTTCTGTATTTATTATTATTATTATTATGATAGGTTTTTATTTCATGTTTCAAATTGGTACGCACATACACAAGAATGA
>JAQFZE010002982.1:0-13423 GCA_034695245.1 Dicyrtomina saundersi | reverse complement strand
ATCTTCAACATTGCACCTATGTACATAACTGTAGATTATACGTTTTTTCAAACAAATGATGAAAATTTCTATGAATGAATGGATTAAAGCTGGTACTGGTAGTACTGATGCTCACAATTTCTCTGAATGGGAATTAGATTGGTGATTGGCAATATGCATTAGTAGGAGCGTGCTTATTGTTGTACATATAGGCACTCTGTTTTTCTATTCTGTCTTGCTTTCGATCCTTGGTTTCATTTCCAACAGAGACAGCCTGCCGATGTTCCATCTGTATTAAAGTCCCAGGCTCCAAATTGCATATCTCAAAAATCTGTAAGACAGCTATTTAGGATCTCCTCGCTAATATATCCCATCCACATCTATCTACATTATCATATAAGTTTTTCGTGGACGTCGTTGCCTTGCATCTCATAGTCGTATGCACATAATACAGATCACACAGATACTTCCTTACTGAAAGAAAACAGAAAAATAGAGGAAAATGAAAATCGATACATAAGTAGGCACTCTATTTGAATACCTATATCTGTGGTCCATGCTCTATATATATATATCTAATAAGTGTTGTTGATGGCTGACGGCTTCATAATACGCATTTACCTATGGACATGAAATGAATTGAAATTTGAAATAAACTAAGATTGTATTGTTATTGTGCTCTGTATAGATAGGTACTTGGGTAAAAGAATCATATTTTGTGTGTGTGTGTGTTGTGCATGAAGTACAAGGGGCAAGGATGGAGCATTGAAAAATGAAATTGAACACAAGCTGTACACACATACTGGAACTAGATATAGGTGCTTATAGATAGGATTAAGGATATGGAGCTGAAACATTGCCTAAGAGATTCGTGAGGCAGAAGTTCGGCGTGTGCCCAAAAATGATTTCATTTAGGTTCTATTTACTCCGTTCCATCCAAGAGCAAGAGCCAAGTCAAAGCTGGAGCCAAGTTCCAATCCAAATCCAACTAAACAGGAGCGAGCGAGCGAGCGGTCGCATGATCTTCCGTGCGGCACATCGTCCCTGTATTGAGTACATATATATACACATAATTATATATTAGAGAGAGATTCCAAAAATGAATGAGGATACACATATTAGGAGCCGACCAGGGCAAGGACCAGGACTTACATAATACTTTTGGCTTTCCAAGTATTCAGACATTCGTTCGACGCTCAGGAGAGAGATGTGTTGGTTGATATTGTGAGAGCGATAAGACATGCATAAGGGAAGGCACAACAAGGCAGAAGGGAACATGAGGAGACGTAGAATTAAACAAGGTAGTTCATAGGGATGCATGAGTCGAAATGAGCCCCAGCAAGAGTACCAGCCGTGAACTTACATACTGACGCTTGCTTGTCATTTTGCTTTGTATTCAATCCCAATCCAGTCCAAAATATCAGGGTTGAAAAGAACTTATCCAGCAATCCAGTCGGCATAACAGCCGTAGCCGCAGCCGCCCTCCTCTTCATAATCAGTCAGGAGCTGAGAGCAGATGTGATCTTGTCATCTGTAATATTCTATAATAATCTAGAATAAACTTTCCCTTCAAGAAGAATCATAAACATTATGTATACCTACCTTCGAGCCTTCGTATGCTATCTCTGGCCTCAAGTACCTCTACACTTATTAGCGAGAGACCGACCGACCGACCGACGGACCTACCTACCCACCTAGGTAGGTAGTAGGCATGTACCTACCTAAAACCTCTGTACTTCTACGCATCAAAAATATTCACATTCACAGATGACACGCTGGACAAACGTAAATTTCATTTTAACTCTCTCTCTCTCGTCTCCCGTCAAGAATCTGTTTATACAAGATATATTTTTTTATTTTTTTTAGTACTCATTTTACAACTGCAACTGCAACTGGAGAGTGAAGGGATCAAAGAATAGCCAATTCCCGAAGGTTATTCTTGCCTAGCGTATGTCACTTGTACAGTCGTCCTCATGGTCAGAGCATGGTATGGTAATGGTAAAATCTAATATACTGTAAAAGTAATGATTCGTGCACACCTGAGCCTCTCGTCCAAGTCCACAAACAAACACAGACGTACCGAGATATATATTCTGGCCATAAAAAATAATTGAAAAAGGTTCATGTTGATTATTATGCAGGATCCGAGAATTGAGCGTTAATATTATGCTGCTTTCGTATTAGGTGGTTAGGGGTTAAATTAGAATGTTAGATTTGAGATGGATATGGTTGGACTTGGTTTTCTTCACTTCAAAATAATTATAACATGGAATATGTATAGGTGCCTAAATGAACACTTTCTAACCTGCATTATATGTATATTGTTCCACCGTTTGATTAGTAATGTGTTTCCATACGGTGTCTCGATATTACGACAAAAATACCAACCGAATCTGATGTGGTAGCAGCTGGAAACCATTCCGATTCCGAGTTTTGACAACTCAAGTTGTATTTTTCCAATTCTAAATTTTTATACTTACGTTTCGACAAATAAAATTTATGGATATTACGTGATGCAACAGAGCAGAATGGCATTTCTTATTTGGGAACATTTGGAAGGAAGGTAAAATACTGCGCCTCAGTGATGAACTCCATACTATATTCAGAAAAATGCACGGTTAGCTATTACAATTTGCAAGATTACCAGTGCGTTTGAAAATAAACTGTTGTACTTTGTTCTTTACATCAGTTAAGTAACGCGAACAAAACTAACTCAAAAGATCCAGTAATTCAATCGTCGGATAAACCTTGTTTATGAACAGTGAGAGGTAACAATCGATTGTATTGAATTATTTATATTACCAAACTTTTAGAAAAGGGTATTTCTACGAGCTTACAAAAGATTTTGCCCGACAGAGACAGTAGCTTTGTTTAATCTTTCCTGGTACTGGTAATACAACGATAATGTGATCTGTGATGATTAAAATGACTTCTCTAGCGGAAACTGGACGAATGATTTCAACTGGTTATATTTTTAATACCCATGTTTTAACAGGGCAAAATCTCATCTATTATATGCAGCTCTCTCGTTATTTGTTACAGAATAAGCTACAGCAATTGAAATACACACAATACATTCCCATATGAACATGAATTCCCAAAATGATTAGATTCTATGGCGAATATCAAAATATGATGTAGGCACACGTCAATTATTCATCTGAGAGTCGAACTGAACATCGGGATTCTTTTAACATGTCAAAGGGACGGACAATAAATACTTAATAAACAATAAACAGGTACATAAGAATAGCATTCGCATCTAATGAATTTTTATTTGAAGAACAATATTCATATTGCTTATATTTTTCATATATTTCTACACATCTCGTTGGACTAAAATTGAAACTGTATCATGCCGTTGCGAAATGTTCACCGATGCAACCCCCAGACGGAAAATGCTGACTGACTAACTGTGAGCTTAAATAATTTTAGATGGATACTCGCGAGCGAAGTAATAATTAACAAACTATTGCAAATCTAGATTCACATTAAACATGACTGCTCCACAGTTTCCTCCAAATTATTTCTTTGCAACTTGATCGTCTTCCTGGCCAATTTCTTTCTCCACATAGTCCAATTGCTCCTCAGGAGTATGAGGCCAGAACGTTGGCCTATTAACGGTATCAATAGCAACATCGGGATGGGCATCGTAGAAGTCTTCCATAGTCATCTCTTCGTATGGCAACACATCGTCCCATCTAGCAATTTTCTGTTCGTATTCCTGAATTTTTTGCTTAGACGCAGCGATGAAAGCAGCAGTACCCGCAGCCTTAAAAATGAAAAAAATAAGTTTAAAACTCACTTAATATTGGAAATTAAACGGATAATTTTTTGAATTGCTAATTGTAAAATTTAAAATGATGTGTATTGAATTCGTGTTCGCTATTGCGAAGAGCGACGAGTAAGTCCGTTTCTGATTAATTCTTAACACTAGTCACGAATTATAATTATAACTAACTATACTTAATAGAAGCCAAAGTAGTTCCTGAATCTCTGCATGTAATTCTGCAATTGCAACCCACACATTTTTGAGTTTCCGATTACACATTTGGTAGCTCCAAACAGAAAGTTCGAGTAATATATCTTCCAGAGGTCACGGAATAAACGGGACGTAAAACCTTGTATTTAATTTGGTGTACCATCGTACGCTCCGTAAAACCACCGAACAAATTAACACGGTTTCGTTACAGCTGATTTTAAGGATAAAAATAAGTCCTAGAACGAATTTCGTTTCTAAAAGATACACATTTTCTTTAACATTATATGCTACTGCTGCTAAAAAGTTGTAACCAAAACGCCGACAGTTTAATCGAATTTAAAATAAACGATTTTATCGACTCATATTAGCTTCACTGAATTGTACTACATGCAACTGACGATGAAAAATCATTCACCGATCCCATGTATTCAATTTTTTTCAAAGCGACTAATATACAGTAATTTTATAAACTAATAATCAATAACTAATATTATCTGTAACAGAAATAATTGTTAAAAAATGGTATAATTACTCACAGCAGCTTTTTCCTGCTCGCTGATCTTGGGAGTCAAATTTTCAGAAGGATAGGGAACTTTCAAAGCATCATATTGCTTCTGGAATGATTCCACCAGACCGGCAATTGGAACCTTGCCTTTGTAGGCTGAAAAATCTAACTTGGGTGGCTCAGCAGGATTAGCATTCACCCTAGTTATTACATACCAAATTAATTACATTTTATTTTGTACTTCGATTTATTTAGCTTCTCCGATAACAAGGTCCATTACCATATACCATATATTTCGTAATGAAAAGCTATCAGAACAATAATCTGAAATTGCTCCTTATTAACTTTACCAAATTATAGACTTGGAACTCAGAAAAACCATTTAATTATTACATTATATTCATCATTATTGTTTTAAAAAATTACCGTCTCAAATAATTATCAGTTTTGCCCTTCAGAGTAAGAAAGTTTACTCTTTGATTTGGTGGTACTCTCTCAGCAAAAGCTGCCCAATTAATTGAACTAGCGGCAATCCGTTTTGCAGCCATTATTATAAACTGCAAAAGATTAAAGTACAAAAATTACTATTAATACACACACTAACTAAATAATTCCAACTCAACCTAAAAATACAACACAAAATACTGTTGAATGTACACTCCTTTAGAGCTCTAAATTCACATGAATTCCGGAGATATCGCAATTACAAATTACTCCCACAATGCAAAAAACAATGAATTTAAAAATATATAGCTTTAAATTATTTCATTCAACAATTTAAAAAAAAATACCTGTGCTCTTTCCGGCGGATTTGGGCGAAACAAAAAATAATTTGCAGAAACTATGAACTAAAGATTCGAGATGATCTAGTAAAGACTTTTTAACTTCCAAGTCTCCTCTTGAGCTGTAGGGCGCATGCGAAAAGAGTATGGCAGGTTAAAATCTTATGACCAAGATAATTTGAGTCTCTCCCATCAGAGGGTTTCATCGTAAATCGAGATATTTTCATCGTCGACCAAGCTAAAGCGACCCCTACTCCGTTCTCGTCCGCCTAAAAGAACACCATTTCATCTCTCTAGCTTAAAAGTACATTACATACAATACATACATTACGTCACTGGATGACGATTCTCCTTTCACCAAAAAACCAGCAGCATAAGTATATATCCAAGGATGAGGATGAGGATTATATGAAGATTCCTCATCCTTTTTGAATGCAATCTCCGAACTCCGAGTGCTAAAACCATAAACGAAAAAAGAAATCCAGCTTGCCAAAGCCCAAGTATTGCCAAAGAGCTCAGCAATATGACGATGACGATGATGATCAACTTCCCGTGTTTCCAATCCCTAAAATCCTTGTGTGTGTGTGTGTGTGAAGGAATAAGATGCAGTAGAAATTCTGTATACTCTTTTTATGCTGAGGATGCTGTTGCTGTAGATGCTTTACAAATGCGAATTTTTCCAATCCTAATAACTTTTTTTTTGTTTCAAATCCTTAAGAAACTGAAGGAAGATGCAGAAATCTCGAAAAGAATTCTATAAACAATACAGAAATACAGTAATGATTATACTTACGCTCCCATTCACTTTCACATTTGTAGTAGTGCATATTTTCATAAATTTTTTAATCGTGTGAGAGACTGACTGACTGTGTTTGGTTGGAATTTGGAATGGGAAAGAAAGGGACTGAAAGGAAAATAAACATAGAGCACACACAACATTCAGAAAGGAGCATCAGTCATCCTCCTCTTTCTTGACTAGTAGTAGAAGTAACTCTGAGGACGATCCGTGACAACTAAAGTTACCAAGTAAATTTACTGTATTTTATGTTCTTGGTTAGATTTTTGGCGAGGTAGTGTGTGTGGTGTGGTGGCTGGTGATATATGTGCTATTTCCTCACTTGCCTTTGGCTTGGTCGTCGTCGTCGTCGTCGTCTGGCTCCATAATATTAATACCATCTGAGACTAAAAACTAAACTCTGTCAAGTTGAACAAGTACAATGAGTGAGTGAGTAAGAAGGAGCGAGCGAGCGAGTCAGTCATTCCATTGCATTACATTGCCTATCTGCCTGTGTAAAAAGTGTAAACTGTAAAACTGTAACCAACAAGAAGAATCAGAATCAGAAAGAGACAGATATCGCAAATGTTGAATCGTGGAATGTTGACGAGTAAATAAATATCTAAACTACTACTACCACTACCACTTACTACATATATTTTTTTTTTCATTTAACTTTAAGTTTAGTTAGAAATACATAACGTCAAACGTATTTTATATATCGTATCTACACATATTTATATTTTATATATTTTAATGTGTTATTGAATTATATTATATACACTACACTCTTTCTTACAGTCAGTTGTGTCGTTCGTTCATCGTGCATCGTTTCGTTGTCGTTGTCGTTCTCAGTCAGTTTTGTTCTCTTTTTACTTTTTCAATCCACATAATCATCATCAATTGCTCAGTTTCAGCTTTGAGACTTAAAAGGCTTCAAGTAGAAGTATATAATAATCGTCATTTTCATTATGTATTAATTTCACATCGGTGTGCCCAAACAAAAAAAAGCAAAAGCGAGTTAGGATTGACTATATTGCTACTACTACTCCTGACTACTAATATATATATTGAAATTAAAATATACGAATATACGAATAATATATTTGCAGATTGTGCTCCCGTTTTTTTATCTCATTCGTTTCGTTGCTCGTTCTCGTTATTATCATATAGGCAGTCGTATAAATAAATAAGTATTCAACTTTAATTCTAGCTGTATCCAATATTATTATCGTCCATCGTTGTTGAGTTGATCGTCAATCAATTGTAGTTTACTTTCTGTGTATACTTGTATGGTTTGTAGAAAGGAAAAAAAAAGTGATAATACTTATAGCACAGAGCCAACACCAACCTAGTTGAAATTGACTGAATACTGAGTACTGAACTCTAAAGAATATTTAATTATATAAATTAAGCAAATCAAAACAAGAGAGTAAATCAAAAGTTGGGATTTGACTCAAAAATAAAGAACTAAATACCAAATATCAATATCTACCAAAAACCAGAGGAGCAAATCCAGAAGTTAGGATTACTTTTTGTTTGGATTCGTCGAATTGTGTGCTGAAATAATAATAAATTATTTGATATTGTGCTTTTTGTTGTTGTTTTTCGTGAATACAACTTTCTTCGTTTACAGAGTTAGAGTTTACTTCAGTGATTATACATTTACACTTCGAATAATTTGTATTTATAAAATTCTACAGTTGCAGTAGAGTTTAAGTTCCACATTCTGTTGTTTAGTGCTGCGAGTTTCAAGAGTAAAAATTGACACCCGAGATATTTAATACTGGAAATTTGATACGATTTAAATCAGGAAAAAATCAAAACAGTAAATACAACCACACCTATAGGCACCTACATGTGTGTGTTGATTTCATTAACCAACAAGGATTGATTAAAGGGTAAGGAAAGAAGTTATGATTCATAATTTTTATTAATTTTATAGTCGGTATGATGAGTTGATGAGTAATCGGTGATTGTTTTATGTTCAAATGACTGTAAGTCTTTTTAGTTCAAGTTAATTTGGTTCAGTGAATGAATTTGGTGGTGGTCTGTTCTCATTTATTTTAATAGTTTATGCGTCTAGTTACTATTTAAAAACATCCCCATTTTGGATTTTGAGCTATGAGGCTAGTTACTTGTTGGCTATTTAAACATTTCCAAACATCACAATCCAGCATTTATGCGTGTGCAATTAGTAAATAAGTCATGTACAGACACATATAGCATTTTCCTTTTACAATAAAATCCCGAATATGTATAAATCCAATTTTTGGAATTGTATTTGGATTGTGAAGTTGTATACATGTATAATCACCGCATTTTTCCGGTTTCAAACAGAAATTATTGAGAAAAATTAAGGAAAATCACCTAGAACATCATTTAAGCCTAGGCATGTATAACAGTAAGGAAAAAATCATTGTACTTAGCAAGTATTTACAACAAAACACAGTAAAAGTAAGTAATTATTATACTTCAGATCAGCGAATATCATATATCTTTAGCGGAGGTATAGCTTGAAATACAAGTTTTCACCTGTTCCTTCTTTATTCTCAATAATATATGATGTAGAAGCCAAACAATAAAGGTACATAGGTATAAAAAAGTGTGTGTGCCGTGTGCTTTTAACAGGGCATGGGTTCTTGCAGCAGAGTTGCATAAAAAAATATTATAGTGATCCAGAGGGGGCCATCATTCGGATTGGGCTGCTAACCGGTCACAAACGATGTATGTATTCCACTTGAAGTAGGTAGTGACGATAACGGTACCACACCAATTTGGAAGAGCCGAAAGGGAAATAAAATAACATCATATTTCTGTATTATCTAGTGTACGCACGGAAGTAGGTACAATATCTTCCTCACAAATACAAAATAC
Source organism: Dicyrtomina saundersi (assembly GCA_034695245.1). NCBI lineage: Eukaryota > Metazoa > Arthropoda > Collembola > Symphypleona > Dicyrtomidae > Dicyrtomina > Dicyrtomina saundersi. The sequence continues at coordinate 4,523 of JAQFZE010002982.1, read as the reverse complement.
AAAAACTACAACGATGATGATCTATCATGCACTGGAAGAACAAAAAGATGTTTTTTCTTTTCTCAATTACACAGTCAAGGATTATCAAGTTACAATATAAGGTTGGAATTGGAAGTTGAAAACCTAGTGAAGGTTCCTTACCTTTTCGTGAACAAAAGTAACAAAAGCATAATTAACACATACAGCTACGGGCTACAAAAGCTGCGGCATTAATGCATCCACATCATCAAAAAACTACATAAATTCTGTCTACTTCGTTTCTATCTCCATTCACCATTTGCATTTCCACCAAACAGCTGAGAGGAATGACCAAATTTTAAGTTGGCTCGTTCATACTGTGACTTTATTTAAATTGAGCGGTTCGGCTTTGGTATAACCATAACCAAATTTATGAGACGGTGGGAGCAAGCGAAAATGAAGCAAATCTTTGATTATTTGCTATAACGTACTTGACTAGAAATTCAAAATTTTACCTGCGGCAACATTGCAGATTTTGTAGTAATGAATTCATTGACGTAAAAGTCATCAGTGAGTGGCATTGGTACTGTTGTATCTTCACTGTGTTTGAGCGTTCGCTTAATTAAAAGTAGCATTTTCTTTAACGTGTGATATATGAAGAAATTTTAATATATTATAATATTATTTTCTTCTTCACGCTTTGCGGTATTCACTTTGAAGCAGCGAAAAAGACACGATGATTAAAATTTCGTTGTAACCATAGTTAGGGAAGGCTATCGTCAGCATTAGGAGGCAGTATCATTTTTCTTAATTTACTGAGAAGCTAGTGTATAGACATATTGTAAATAGGCAGAAATGACAATACAGTATGTCTTTATAAGAAGGTTCTAAGCTATAGTTTAAAAAAACTAGTAATGTATTTGGTCATTATAGTATTTGCTGCTTCAAACTTCGAAGTCAGAGCATGAAAAACCTTTGCCATTCGCATTTACTTTTACGATGAACGAAGGTAAATAGTGTGTATTCAATAACATCAGCATCAGCTCTAAACTTTTTTTTCAGTAGCCAACTACTATATTATGTGATGTTATAGGTCATTGTTATATGCGTAAAATCGTTGAAGTTGGCTTAGGATTCGGCAGTTGGGTGTTGATTATAGCATATATACCTGAAGGTATGTTTAAGTTTTCTCTTCCATCATACCATGTAGAATAGTGGAAGCTAAAATGAAAAATTGAAAAGACTAATTTCATTTTTTTACTGCACGTTGTTCTACTATTTTTCGTAGCAGCATTTACGATTAGTTGTAGCTTGTAGCAGGAGCATAGTAGTAAACACGAGTACATTTTAGAAACTATTTTTAGGTTTAATGATGTTTTCTATAGCGTAATTATATTAGCTTTGAAAGTTCAAAGGTTTCCTTTCCAGTTGAATTTTCTGTAAAAGCTGCTTTTTAAAAAATAGTGCGCTAAAAGTATTGATTGAGTTTTTCATGCCAGTTGTAAGGGATTGAGTAATTACGGATGCTACTTTATATTGACTCACAAATCGTTTTTTTTACTTTTAACAAAACCTGTAACTAATTATTCTATTTTCAGTTTTATTCTGATTATTCTGAGTGCTATCGCTGCTTTGTCGAGCCGGGGTGAATAATAAATTAATTATCGGGAATGAGTTGTTACAGTCTGACAGGGTGTGCATGTCTCTTGATTTTAGATATTGCAGGAGATATGAGAATATAATCATATGTTGATTTTACTGAGTAACCGCATGCTGAATGGGTGGGGTGAGGATTATAAATAGTATTGACTAACTTTTCTGTGGCGAATATTCAAAAGCATATTTGTTTTGTTTGAAATAAAAGGGATATTTAAGTAGGATTTTCGGTCTTACATCAAACGTTAGAAACCATCAAAGTTGGTATGTCGTGGGGGTGTCAATAGGTCATCGGCAAGCGAGACGATGCATTATGCCATACACGTTCTAAAATCTCAATTTAGAGTTAACGTTAAAGTGATCTCTGTCTGGAGCTTTTTATTTCGACATCGCTAAGTTGATAGGTTATGAATTTCTAAAAATTATGTGAGTCACAATAATTATTCGTGATTCACATAATTTGCTGTATTATGTCTAATCGTAAGCCTAACTTAACGTCGCAGTATATTGCATTTCCGGCTTGTACGTGTAGCCATATAATATCATTAGCTGTATTTTAATAATATAGTACATATTTACCGATGACTGGCAAATTTCAAATTGATAACTGAACAATATTAGATTGCTATACTTTACTGTCGCTTTTCACTTTAACTTTCAGTGAGTGAATCCACAGACTAAAGGCAGACATTATTATTATGTATTTAAATATCATTGAATATTTAGCGTATATCAGGAGCAGCAGTAAATATTGCAAATGACGAGATACCTGTCTACTACCACGGGACTATTTTCTACTTGAACAATAATAGCTGTTTTATTACTTGACTGTAGTATGTCGGTCATGTCATGCAATCAAAATATTATTATGTGCCTATACATAATATGCATAATATTTTCAAAATTATTTATAGCATAAGTAATATAAAAATGTAATTTTATTTTTTATATTTTAGTTTGCGCAATAGTGTAGGTTACAATTCCCTTTTTTATGATCACACATCGTCGCATGCAATCGTGATTGATTTTAATTGCAATTATTATTATTATTACTGCTACTGAGATTTTTATTTTCGTGAACGCAATCATTATTAAGTACTCCTACTCCTGTATAAACCTGAGTCAGTGCACGTACATACCAGTGTCACAGTATTAGGAAACATTTAGTGTTTTCATTGGTTTAGATATAATACTTTATTATTTATGTACCTACCTGTGTGTGTGTATTTTTTGTTTGTTCTTTACTACCTATGGCCTATGGAAGTAAAATCATTTCTTCTCATTGAATTGAGTAATGAGATTTTGAATGGGATAAATATCATCCGCAGCGTTTGCAGCGTATTTTTAAAAATATGTGAGAAAATCTCGTTTTTCTTTCCTTCTCGTTGTCGTTGAGCTTTCAGAGCTGAGAAGAGTTTCATACTTTGGGAGAGGAAGAGGAGAGAGATTGAGTGTTCTTGAACCAGAGAACGAGAAATTTTAAGAGTTTCGGACTCACGGACCAGTCGTTTGAGTACATATTTTCTGAGTTTTGTTGAGAGCTACACATTAGTATGTATCTATAATCATATAATGTGGGAATTTCACTGCCTAAAAATAAAGTGCATGTTAGGTAAAAAAAAACGTAAAATGTCAATGAGCGAGGTTACGTGTTCAGTGTACTGTGCACACTTTTTACTCCCATTCAGTTTGTTGCTTTTATCCGTTGATGACAGGAAACTGGTTCGTTACTGACTCGGAATAAGTCTCAAGTCTTGCGGAGTATTTTACATTGCATGTAGGTACATCCCTAAGGAACTTTATTTACTTACGCATCGCCTGTTGTCTGTGTAGTTTACAGTTTCTTGTGAGAAACCCAAGTTTTCCCTTTTCATATTACTAGGTCGTTAACGCAAAGTACAAGTCAACTATAGTGTCAGTTCAAATTAAATGTTGGGTTGGAGACTTCCACTACCACGACACACACACACACACATAGTCCCACTAGTATAGTACCTGTAACTTAGAGGTATATCTAATTGATTATATATTTTGAAGGTGCAAAATCTTGTATTTAGAATCTGTGTTTTTCAAACAACTATTTTTACTATTTCTACTTCTTTCGATCCCATTTGTGGTAGTTGTGCTAATTTTCAGCTTTGAGAAAGTTTAAAATATGATTGTATTGAAGAATCCAAAATGCTTACAGTTTTGAAAGAGTGGCTAAATAATGCAGGCATTTTGATATTTCTCAATATTTGGTATCAATTTTTACTTTTTTTTGTATTATTTGAAAACGTAGATATCAGAAAATAATTGGTACTTTCTTTAAGGAAAGTGGTATTTTTATTGAGTATAACCCTCGAAATAGTAGTGTTCACTCTGCACTCCTTATGCATGTAAATCTTCAATGAATCGTTTTCTTCAGAAGCAGTCTCTTTGGTTTTGGAGAGTTCATGCGTAAATGCATCTTTAAACAGTGTAAAGAAGTTGTGAGATGTTTAGGCTTGTATATAGCATGTATGTTGATATGCATAATACCTAATTACATTCTGCAGATATTTTACATTTTCAGTATATAGCAACTCTGCTTTTGGTGTTTAAGAATTCCTGACTGCCTGAACATACTAATTGTAAATCAAATAATTGCTAGCTTGTATACCGTATTCAGGTAATTGCTCATCATCGGTCACACACACACATACTACACCTATGTGATAGCTGAAGGGTAATTTTCGAGAAGGAAGAAGCTACAAAGAAGGAGAAAATTGTGCACGAATGACTACTTCGTGACAATAGCCATACGCTAGTTTCTCCTCCGCAGTGATTGTGATTAAAAATTTCTTATCATACGTATACGACAACACAACCCTCGTAGAAATTTATTTCGAAGATGCCATAGAAATGTTCGAATTGTCGATAGATTACAC
>JAQFZE010002981.1:0-13424 GCA_034695245.1 Dicyrtomina saundersi | reverse complement strand
GGAGCGTAATGGTGTGGGACTTTTTTTCTTCTCACGAAGTCGGAACGTTAGTCTATACCCCCACAACCATGACTAAACAAGTTTACATGGATATTTTGAATAAAAATATCCGGAATTCGGTTCCAAAAGTGGGACTAGGTCATAGGTTCATCTTTCAACAAGACAATGACCCCACACATTTTGTCAAAATAGTGACCAAACAATACCAAAACAACCGTCCTGCCATGTCTAGCTCAGTCACCGGACATAAATCTGATTAAACAATATGAAGGGGGAGTTAGAGAAAAAAATTCAGACTAGTGAACCGTATTGATCACTGCCCTACAGAAAGATTGGGAGAAGATCAGCCCTAAATTCACATAGAAGCTAGTCGACTCTGTTCTTAATAGGATTCAAGAGCTTTTGGCCGCAAAACGAGGTCTTATAAGATATTAAATAGATTTTGTTTTTAAAAAATTACAATCACAAAGACTTGTTGCCCTCATTTTTTCATTAAATTTTTGCATTAAATTTAATTTCTAGAAATCTAGTTGAGCTACAGCTTTTGCATGCATCGCAATTTATAACTAATAAAGTGACTTACATTTATTTACATTTACATGTTATTTTCTCTAAACCGTTTATGAGTTATATGTACTTTAATTCATCACAACCCCCATCGCAAAGACTTGCTTACACACGCTGTACATTGTTAAAATTTTCTACATACGTAAGAGTAGGATCTAATATTATTCCTAGATAAGTAAAACTATCTACATGCTCCAATAGTATGTCATTACATATGATTTTTGGTATACTCGAAGATCTTGCTGTATGCGGTGCTTCAAATAACATTGTTTTTGTTTTTTCATAATTAACTTCCATTTCGTTATCTGAAGCCCAATTAAGTAGTTGCTTCATTTCACTATTTAGCGTGTCTTCTATTTCCTTAATATTTTTAGATGAGAAGTATATGATAAGGTCATGGGCGGATAAAATAGCCTGGCACTTTTTGAAACTATCTGGTAGATCGTTAATGTAGACTTAAAATAATAAAGGGGACAAGCAGCTGCCCTGTGGGGTGCTTCTGGTTACAACACTAGCATTAGATATACTGTTTCCCACTTTCACACTAATTTGGCGATAATGAAGGTATGACTCAAACCATTTCAATGCCGCACCAGTAACCCCTAACTTCTTTAGTTTTTAGATGCTGAGCTTTAGCTGCATCTAATGAAATGGTTTTGTCTGTCTGTATGTCTGTCTGTCCGTCGTATTGTCGCACGCTACAGGTCACATTTCTAAAGCGATTAAATTTACTCTTTGCTCTGAGATGCTGTATAGTTTTTGAACCAGATCGGAATTATAGTTTGTCCGCAATTTGCAGTTGAATAGACCAAGAATTAAAATCTATGTGTCGGGATAAAAAAAAGGGGCGACTTAACATGTAATGTACATACCTACCTGGGAGCTTGTCAAGTTTCGCCATCTAAAATACACATGGAAACTTTTCACGAATTTACATTACTAGTAATAGTACTTATTTAATATGTACGTTCACAGGGCATCCTGGTATAATGGTCGTGGGTTTAGGACTGTACTGTGAAATTGAAAAATATCCATACTTATGACGGGGGTCCACGCTTGGAGCACCAGTTTGGCTATTCGGAATTCTTCTTCCTCACCATTTTACAGATTCATATTCATAACTACATGTCACGGACATACGTAAATAAATGGAATAAAAAGATAGTGACGGATCGTCCATAAATGATGTCCTTCAAATATCATAGTTTTAAGTACCCCTATTTACAACTTTAAATTTCTTTTCCAAATACTTACACAAAATGTCTATGAACATACCTTCACAGGTAACAGACATTCAGGGATTGTCCATAAATGACGTCCTTCAAATATTATAGTTTTAAGTACCCCCATTTACAACCTAAATTTTTTTTTTAAATGTCCCCAAAGTACCCCCTCCACAACTTTAATTTTAAAGGTTATGGGCTGCAAATGTCCCAGGTTTGGTAGTGAGTAGCAAATGTCCGGGTAGCGAATGTCCGGAAAGATAATATCCGTATACACTACAATCATATAAATTATTAAGGCATTCCCTGACACTGCTTGTGAGTTAACCACCACGGATTGTGTTTTCCGCAAGATTTTTACGAAGGCGTCTTTTGTGGCGCGTGCAGTGGGTATACTAAAATCATTTCAAAAAAAGTTACCATGCATTGTTTGGTCTTCAATGTGTTTGGAAAGATCCTCGTTGTCAGATGAACAATCAGATGACGATTCATCTGCAGCAAACTGTCCTTCCCCTCGCAGGTAATCTACTTCCAGGTTATGCAGTTTATTTTTTTCAGATTTCGAGAGTCCAGATCGAGATTGACTGCCACCACGTAAATTTGCTGGATTTTGTGATTTTTCGGAATTTAGCTTACCATTAGAGTTGGAAGAAATTGCCGACTTATTAAAACAATTGCCTTCAAGTTCTTTAGTACAGGGGTTTTCAATATCTGGCATATGGTATAATCTTTTTAAACTTTCATCTGAGGCTGTGTTGACAGCCCTCCCACGTTTGTCCATGTGATAACTTAGTTTAAAATTTTCTCCCTGTAACACAATTGGCAATTAGGTATATATTAAATGTCTACTTTAGCTTATGACATACACTAATAAAGAGGACTAGTTGCCAAAGGCAACCTACTTTTAGTGTTAGCCTTTTGGCGACAGTATGCTACATATTCTAATATTTGATATTTTTGGTATGATATAAAGAAAAGCACCAAGCACAAAAACAAGTCATAATTATTTATAATTGATTAATACAATAATTGTGCGAACGGTTTTTTTATTATCGCAATTTATATGCTAAAAAGATTAGATCAGTAATTAATTGTGCTTGGTTGCTTTATAAGTTATGCCAGGTGAAGCATGGTAGATGCTTCCATTAGTAGTCCTTCAGTAGTTCAGAAAAAATCCGTAGAACAAAGACGCGATTGTCAATTTTAGTTAATACGCCCCTGGTAGGGGTTTCCCCGTTTATATAGTAGTAGTAGTGTAGTACTATTGCGTTTTAACCATCAGGTTATACAAACTACGATTTCTATAGGTTTTAACTTTACCTCTTGAACATCTCATAGGCTGAGAATGTACTTTGAGGAATGTTAGCATTTAGCATTTAAGCAAGCTACTGTTATACCAATATACAAAAGCAAGGGCAGCAAATTTGATCTCACTTTGAATCAAACTCGTATAGACCTATGCAAATTATTTGATTATTCAAAGGCGAATCATGAATAAAATGCTGACTGAAGGTATATGTATTTGACAAACCAATATGGATTTAGACCTAGTTGAAACTGTTTGTTAGCAATTATGGCAGTAAAATTTAATATATTTAAATTTGTTGATGGTCGATGCGGATGCTGTATAGCTGTGTTCATTGACCTTTGCAAAGCTTTTGATTTTGTTACTCATAGTATACTGCTCCGTAAACTTAAAGATAAATATGGATTAGAGAATAACAATAAAATTGTTAACTAATTACCTGCAAGACCCTAAATTTTGTATACACAATGGCTCTTTTGTATCGACTACCTTAAACTTAAATTTTGGTGTTCCGCAAGGCAGTATTTTGGGCCCTTTGTTATTTATATTGTGTATAAATGATATATCAAATGGAATTGACAGCAGTCACAGCTATGCTCTATATGTAGATGACCTTATTATTTATTTTGCTGAATCTAGCTTATTAGCTTTACAAAATAAAATGCAAATTGCTATGAATAGTATTAATGGATGGTTTAAGCTAAATAAACTAAAATTGAATGTAAGCAAAACTAATTTCATGATTATACACAAGGCTCATAACCTTGTAAATTGTAATGATATAAAACTGTATTGTGATGGTGCTGAAGTGGAAAAGGTTAATAGTTTTAAGTATTTAGGTGTAGTTATAGATAGTAATTTACGTTTCAACCAACATTATTTAAATGTTAAATCAAGAGTCACTGTTGCATTAAATGTCATAATTACAAGGGAATGACGCGACATGACCGACCCAGAATTTGGAAAGACATATTTTAAAAAATCAGGCTTCTTTTAAATAGTATAGATCCAAAGTAACTCGAGTGCATTTTACGTCGTTTGCCTAGAATTGCGCGGCAAAGTTTAAAAAAATTCAAATTTTAAAATTTTGCCGCCCTGTAACTTCTAGTTCTTAACTATTTTTGATGAAATTTGGTTTTTTATGATTATGAGGCCTTTATCTAAAAAGTAATTTCAGGATTTTAGAAAATTCGTAAATTTTTTTTTTTTGAAAAATTGGTTTAAAAAACCAGGCCTCGAAAGTATGAGTTTTCTAGATTTTTTTCAAAAAATATAAAATTTTCGAATTTTTTAAAATTCTAAAATTATTTTTTAGATAAAGGTCTCATAATCATAAAAAACCAAATTTCATCAAAATCAGTTAAGAACTGTACAAGTTACAGGGCCGCAAAGTTTTAAAATTTGAATTTTTTTAAACTTTGCCTCGCAATTCTAGGCAAACGACGCAAAATGCACTCCAGTTACTTTGGATCTATACTATTTAAAAGTAGCCCGATTTTTTTAAATATGTATTCCCAAATTCTGGGTCGGTTATGTCGCGTCATTCCCTTGCTAGTCTTGAAAAGTACCTGACTTTTAAAGTGTAATGTATTCTGTTAAAGGCGTATAACTTGTCAGTTGTGGACTACTGCTCACCAATTTGGGCTGTTCAATCTGCCTTGGACTTAGGGAAATTACAAAGTAAGATTAACATGTAGTTACAGTAAGTAACACACCATTATGGACTAAGAAAAAATTTAAAAAGACTAAAGCCGGAGTGTTAGAATCAGCTGTATTGGAAAAAGCGAACATTTTGTCTGTAACCGAAGGAATTTATCATTTGATGTTATTGTTTGCATTTAAATATATGAAGTGGGGCTGCTGTTCGAAATTCGTATCACAACTTATTATAATTAAAGAAAATGCACGAGCGACTAGGGTGGCTGATGACATTGTGTTAGAGAGTAGTATACTTAAACCATCGTCAACGTACAAAAGATCGTGTCAACATAGACTTGTACATGCATGGAATGAGCTTCCGCCAGAACTTCGTGATAAAGAATTGTTAGTACGTATTTTTAACCTTAATTTAAGTAAGCATTTTGTTAGTACTAGAAACCCAAACCCATTTGTGTACATACCCCCATAATATTATTATCGTACATTTTGACCTATGATTATGTCTGTATCTTATCACTGATGGTTTACTTTTACTTGGATTTTGGTTCATAGGATGATTTAATGTCGATCAATTGACAACAATGCTTGTATTAATTGTGCATTGAATGATTGCACTTTTAAATAAAGCTTACAATCAAACAACAAGAAAAAACTTTGGGGAATGTAAACCATATTAACATACCTACTTGGTCTTTTTGCCGACCTCGCTATTGATAAGTACTAATTCACGTACGGACTCTTGAGATATGCTTAGATTATACTGGTAGCCAACCAGATATGGGTTTATTTGATTAAAGGCCTACAGAGGCTTTGCGTACATTCGTAACACACACGTAAACACGTACACAGTAATCGTGACGATATCATTAGTCAACTAGCCAGAACTAAGGAATTGCATTTAATTACCTCTCCTCACCCAGACTAACATATAATGAGCTATACCTATATAGAAGTGCTTCTGATATGTGCACTAACATAGGAAGTATCCCAAGTGTAAAATCCGAAATGAAGCAAACGATATCATATCATGTACTACGTGGTGGGGTCACTACAACGTATATAATCATATCGGTGCAAATTGCGTTTTGGCGCCAAAAACGAATATTGAAATTTTCAAAATTCGTCGAAATGAAAAATCACGAAAATCATAAGGGAAATTAAATAGGAATTTTACCTTACCTAATCACCACTTTTTCAGTTTCAGATGCACTTGTACTGCTACAGTTATAGTTATGGAATAGTTAATTAATAAAATAAATAGCTATAATATAATCGTGGAAATTTCATAGCAGTGTTTTTCACTTTTGTTGTTTGGTAAACTTTCTAAGTTTGCAATACGAATATTTCTATGAAAATTCCTAGTATTCTTATATAATTATTAGTCGAAATATCAAAACACTGAAAAACATATTATTAGTACCCATGGGTAGAGCAAATTGCTCACTAAACCCTGTAGCTTCAGTGTTTTGTAAATTGTATACTTTAAAATTCAATAAATCAGGGATCGTCCACAAATGAACTCACGGGTCCAAATATTTATTCATATAACCTTAAATTTAGAGCTACGTTCTTGAAAGTGTTTTTACCGTGCTTTTAAAAATCAAAATAAATTTTTTAAAAAGTTGCCAAATTGTAGCGATTAATTCAACATTTTAAAGTTCATGAAAAAAAAAATTTGTTTAAAATTCCTTTACATCCAGCTTGTACAACAGCATTTAGGAGGAATTTAAAAAACAACGGTTTAAAAATGCATTCAAAAATTTTTCGTCCATAATTGACCTTACAGGTAGAGTCATTGGGTCTCTTTGGATATTGGATTGCATCCTATGTTAAAAATAGCCATTTACTTACACAATTGTCAAAGCTGATGACAGCGTCATAGGGTCTAAAAATGAAAATATTTGAATGACATCATTTATGGACGGCCCCTAACTAATTTGAGGCTTGTTAATAATCAAATAATACAAGGCATATAGTTTTCGAAAAAAATCAAAAAACTGAAAAAGTGGTGAGGGGGGGACCATTAGGTAAGGTAAAATTCCTATTTAATTTCCCTTATGATTTTTGTGATTTTTCATTTCGACGAATTTTGAAAATTTCAATATTCGTTTTTGGCGCCAAAACGCAATTTGCACCGATATGATTATATACGTTGTAGTGACCCCACCACGTAGTACATGATCTGATATCGTTTGCTTCATTTCGGATTTTACACTTGGGATACTTCCCATGTAAGTGGAAAGAGAGTGGAAGGCATTGGAAGACCGCATGACTAGCAGTAGACACTGGATGGAAAGAGATAGAAACAGAGCAGAACCATCCCATGATGTTCGAGTCACTCCACTTCATCCACTCCTCCCACCTGCTTACCACTAACCACATGCCCCTCCACCACCACCTCCTTTACCCCTCCCACTTTACTTTAGCACAGAAAGACACTGCAGGGTAGCTCACCGTGAGAGCTTAGTATTAGAGTTCCTCACCACAACATGCCAGGCATGAGTATCGATCCTCAGAACCCTTATCTCGTTTTTCGAACATTGAAACAATAGCCCTCCCCCCCCCCCCCCTCCCGTTTTTATATATATATATTATTTATTTATATTTAATTCGTGTCCACACCTACCACATGGAATTTATTTGGACTCGAAGGGCGGGTACACGAGGATGAGAGAACCCTCTCATGCCTAATTAAAAACAAATGACAATAATTACGCTCCCATCTCATCTTTATTCCATGGAAAAGTAAGTCGAGGTTAAATCAAATTAACTAAAATGTGAGTACCTAAAACATTAGCGTCTAAAACATAAGACTGATAAGGGAAAAGGATGGATATCCAAAATACTTACTTCAAACATTGACTCAAAACGTTTGTCAATATCCACGCGTTTTTGTCTCCTAGGAACTTGTCGATACAGTGGATTTTCCAGAGCAAAAGTGAATCTTTTATTTTCGACAGACATACCAGGATCAGTTTGATTGACACAATCGTGGGCCTTCATTGTAAGCAACTTAATTTTTCAACAAAGATAGTATGGTGCTCTGTAAGAGGTACACAATGCAAAGCTGTTAGATAATGTAAATATGGTTATGGTTATACTAAATAAAGGTTTTAGGTACGAATATAGTATATTATTCATATATTATTCAAATCGTGTACGAATAAATTAGAATACGAAAACATTAAAATATTAATAGAGGAGTCCTGAGCTTCATAGAGCGAAAACTTCATTTACACCAGTGGTGATGGTTAAACACAGTCATAGTTAAATCACTGAATTATACAAATGTATTTTGTTATTAAGGCTGATTTTCATAGAAAGCGTCAACCCCAAAAATCGCTAGCGTCAGCAATTTTTTGAAAAGTTGCTACCGTTTTTTGTTTTCCATGGCAAGCGTCAAGCTGCATTTTTTGACGCTAGCGCAAAATTTGACGCTGACGCTAACATCAAGCTGAGTTTGATATTTGACGCTAGCGAAAGCAAATTTCGAGCAGCAAAACTGTACGCGCATGGGCAATACACTGAGATTTCAACCAAGGAGTTCTCAACTATTTAAAGACTGCTCTCGAATTTATTATTTTTGGATTTTTTTAAATGTTTTTTTGTGTTTACTTCATTTTAACCTAATGCCACTCACGCTATTAAAAAACTATTAGTTAAACACATCTAAACCAAAATTCATATTACCAAGTACTACATGCTTTTAAATTAATTAATTAATTACAGAGCAGTAAAGTCAGTTTTTACACAGCAAATGTAGCTTGATATGAAGTATAGTATTCACAAAGAAGTGCAATAATTGCTTTTATTATTTAATTAGTTTCAATTTAAGCGTTAATTTTGATTATGTAATTATACTTACCATGCAGTATGTGAGCTTTCTTAAGATTATAATTTTTAAACTTAAATCTCGAGATTAGCAATTTCTAACTAAAATTAAATGACTCCAGCCGTTACACGAAAGTATTTAATAATTCCCATGTCATAATTAACTCACATATCTCAAAACTTAATGCAATTAATAAAATTAGACTTATTAGTTCGTTGTTACTCTGTGCATAGATTACTCCGATCAGCGAGTTAAAAAAATAAATAATCGGTGTTTGGCAACCATAATTAATTATTTTTGCAACTGGATTATTATGTTTGAAGTACACGAAGTATACAAATATTACTTTTAAAAACTGATACTTCTGTGAGATTCACGTTGACGCGAGCTATGGAAAAGCAATTGTAAAACCTTAGCGATTTTCTATTTTCTGTCCAAGCAACTTTTGGTAGCGATTTTCGAAAAATTGACGCAAATCTAAGCAATTTACTTGCCGCTTTCTATTGAAATCAGCCTTTACTAGAGATAAGATGTTCCGCAATTATTTGGCAGCCGAACGATTTGGAGAGGAAACGAGACAAGAGACAACGGATATTGATATTGAGTCGAATACGACCTTTTAACTTTTTAAAATACATTTATAAATCTGAAACAACCAGTATAAGATGTAAGTTATTGGACAGAATATTAAACAAAATTAGGCAATCATTTTTATAAATATTATAACCACAATCCTGGGCAAATTTAATAAAGGTAATAACCTTAAACCTCAACTAACCGGTTTTTTGAGTTCCCTAGTCGGCGGTACCTCGAGCCCAAATAGACCGGAGGACCGGACAAAAAAGGTGTTACTGTGAACTCCACGTAAGAAACTAACTGATCACGAGGTTTGTAGTTAGTCCTTTCGGCTGATCTATACACGCTTAAAAAAATATAAGCAAATTAACCAAATAGGTGTTAATTTGTAACATATGTTTGTGTTACTCCGACATCGACACCAGAAGATGTTACAGTGGTCAACACAAATTTTAGTTAGGGATTTACACTGTAATGTGTTAGACTGAGTTTACTATTTTCTGTGTTGCATATGTAACCAAGAAGTAGATACGTGACTAACTGAATTAAAAAATAATGCAAAATGTCAGGCTCGAACCCGCAACCTTTTAAGTTGGTACCGGCGTCTATAACCACTGGCCTGAAACAGTTCACTTGTAGTTGTAGCCCTAATTTAGCTTAATATACGGTGGTATAAATTCTTAACACGATTTTCAGTCAACTGTAACATTATTTGATGTAGGTATATTAACACACAGCGGTGTTTCAGGTAGCTAACATATTTCCTCACCTTCAAAAATTTTGAAACCAACTAATAATCGTGTTGAAATTAACACCCAAATGTGTTAGCTCGACGTAACTAAAAGTTAGTCGAGATCTTTTCTAAGCGTGTACAGATTTGACACTGCGAAATTTAGTGTATAACAAGCGGATCGGATATATAAGGGTGAAGAGGTTTTCAACTCAAGCCTTTTCATGCTAGTCATGCCAGTCAGTCAATGTGGGTAGTAAATAAATACTATCCGTATTAAAGAAATAACGTATTTTAGAAATTAACGTCAAAAAATCTGATGCAAAGATTCGATCCAGGTGTCAATGTGGGTTTCTTGGATAAGTGTTGCCCAGCAGCAAAACTCGATTGGAAACTCACTTGGGACATGTCAAAATGGTATACGGACATTAGCTGCCCGGATAATTGCTACACGGACATTTGCAACCCGGAAAATTGCTATGCAGACATTGCTACCCATAACCTAGGGCATTTGCTACCCACGCCCAAACCTAGAACATTTGCTACCCATGGCTAATGTAGAAATAAAATGCATGGACAATATTTATGAGTCTACCGTGATAATATGGCACCGTTAAAATAGTTTATTAATGCTATTATTGTTACTATTATTGATATTATAATTGCGGATGGTCGCTCAGAAATTATATTTACAAGTTATACATACGTATATTATCCTTACAATTAATTTTTGTAATTAATATACCCTGCATATCAAGACAGATTGCTGGATAAATTTTAGGTCCAGACAACAACAAGCAATTGCAGACAAAATTGCTGCAGTAAATACCAAAAGACAAAAAATCAATAATTTTGGAAAAATTTTTAATTCTACTCTTATTTGCTAACATTCAATACAATTTAGGACATTTAATGTGTTATAAGCTTCTTAAAAGTTTAAGGTTTGCATTAGTGCAATTAACTTGGGTGGACACCATATATACATGTAATGTGCAATTTATTTGTAAAGTTATAATCAACAAAATTAGGATTTACTCTTTATTTATTGCTGTTTATCCTAATAAGTATATGATTTATATAATGTAAGTACCACGATTATGGTAAAATAAATGTTAATTTCAATATTAAACTGGGTTTTTTGGCATTCTAAGTCCAGAAAGATCCAGAAATAAGCTGGATTTTAGAAAGACAATATCAGGACCAGGAAGTATCTGGAAATTTAAAATGCCGAAATCCGGAAAAAAGTAAAAAATCTAGTATCCGATTTTGTCGTGGGTAGGAAATGTCCGTTTACCCAGTTTTATCGGCTGAGTCGTGCTGATGAACCTTGATCATTAGGTTAAAAGAACCTTCATGCCGGTTGGTTATTTTGTCAGCATTTGGGACCAATTGACATGACACTATAATATTATGGCATGAAAATTCCTGACACGCTAAAACGACCCACCTACCATCGTTAACCATTGTGTAAACCTCAGTTGTAAGCAAACGTACGCTGCCTATATCATAAACCAATTTGTGGACGGACAGCAATGGTGCCACTCAAATTTAAGACCTTCTGGCCCCACCCACCTTGTCACCCTCGTAGTAACGCATCGCTTAAATTATTAGATGCTGAGCTTTAGCTGCATTTAATGAAATGGTACATGTCTGTCTGTCCGTCGTATTGCCGCACGCGACAGGTCACATTTCTGAACTGATTAAATTTAAACAACTTTTAATCGCCCACAAATGCGAGGGAGAAGTGCTGCATAGTTTTTGAGCCAGATCGCAGTTACAGTTTGTCCGGAATTAACAGTTGAATGGTCGAAGAATCAAAATCTCGGTGTAGGCACACAACAATTGTCGACCGCGGGCCTGAAGTAGATGCTGAGCTTACAGCGCAAATTGGCTTTAATGAAAGAGTAGAACCCTATTGTCTATTGTAGTAACGCTCAACCTACGACAGCGCATAACTCACCTTACATCTCTTCTACTTGAATTTTTAATTTTGTTAAAAAAATTTCAAGTTGGAAATAAGGGTACTAAAAACTGATATTTGAAGGACGTCGGTTATGGACGATCCGTCACCATCTATAACCCATATGTGTATATGCATGACATAAAGCTAAAATATGTGGGTGTTGGACAAAATTTTAAACTTGCAAAGAGTTAAAATAAGATATTTAAAGGACGTCGTTTGTCCCTAACTATCTATAACCAATTTAGGTATGTGCATGACATTAGATTCCGTGGCGTTTCGTTAGTATGCGTTTCGTCGGGTAGTAATTTTGACCTAAGATATTCGTCGGGTATGCGTTTCGCCGAGTAGGTTTTTTGAAATATGTGGCGTTTCGTCGGGTAGGTTTTTTGAAATATGTGGCATTTCGTCGGGCGGAATCGTTAGCGTTACCCAGAGGACACCACGAGGAGGTAATTCCCATTCCTCCACAAGCGGAACATGTATATTCCTTGTCAAAGTATGCAAATCAAATTAAAAAATACCAATAAATATAATGAATAAAAATACAATAAATACAATGTGCAATAATGAAAATTGAGTGCAATTAAGCGCACTCTTGGGTAGCAACTTCATGGATACTTAAAAGCTAAGGTTGTCTTTTTGGTTTTGATCTTGTTCTCATTAGAGGAGTGTTGTGGTTCGATGTAGTTCCACACAACATTTGAAGTTGAGTCGAGCGTTTTTTTCGTTTTTGCGATGTCACAGAGGGTGCCGGTTATTCCGAATCGGAAAAAATTGGCGATAAAATTTGCGGGGCTGCGACTGTAGGTGTCGGTGCCAAAGCAATTGGAGACAACATGCGTGCTTTTTTTTGTATGGCCTTGGGAGGTTGTTTAGTAGTTACTGAGCGCTTTTGAGTTGTTGTTGTTGTCGTTTTTTTCTTGCTAGCTACCCTGGGCTTTTTTATTCTTTTTGTTTTAACAAGGTTATGGCCAATCCCAAGTACATATTTAATTTTATTGCAATTTTCGGACCATGCGCTAACAGCGGTGAAAATTTTAGAATTAAGACTGATGTATCTTGGCCTTTTTAACGGCGGAGGTTCTCCACTTAGACGTCGTTCTAAATTCATCTCAACTTTGGCTTGCTCCATGATCAGTGCAATATTAAGTTTCTGAAAAGATGAACGGCTGCAGCCTACCAAGTGATTAAATCCGTTATTCCATCCCTCAACACTATTTGTCCGGGGTAGATTATCTATAACTCGGTGGTAGACGTTCCAGAGGGAAATGCTGAATATTAGAGGACAGTTTTCTGTTCCAATGTACGTATCCTCAAAGTATTTATTCAGTAGTTCGGTCATAAAAAATGTCACACTACTTAAAATTGGGGAAGCAACATGATCAACATGTTCTTTGGTAACCTTGGCTGGCTTCTGACTTTTTTTTGGATATCGAATTAACCTTGCGGGACATGTTCTAACATCTGATCGTCTACAGACATAACCGACAGTACCATTAGGTTCTCGTTTACTGAAGGTGTACTCAAATCCGTTGAATCCAATAATTTCTTTTCCACGTTTAGTTCTG
>JAQFZE010002980.1:0-13426 GCA_034695245.1 Dicyrtomina saundersi | reverse complement strand
CAATACCAGCCATCCACTATATTTGAACGTTGATATTTTAAAGAATTTTTTACAATTTCAAAAATAGAGTATTTACTTTATGTTTTCATTTTTAAAAAGGTGTACTTTGTTTATTTTTTCAAAATTTCAAACAAGTAGCTTATTGTATTTTGCATTTTTAAAAAGACATATATAGCTTATTTCGCATTTTCAAAATGACATATTTAGCTCATTCTGCATTTTTAAAAAGACAATTTAGTTTATTTTGAATTTTAAAAAAGACATTTAGCTTATTTCGCATTTTCAAAAAGTCATTTAGTCTATTCTGCATTTTCAAAAAGACCTATTTAGCTTATTTTGCATTTTCAAAAAGACATATTTAGTTTATTTTGCATTTTCAAAAAGGCCTATATAGCTTATTTTGCATGTTCAGACAGACAAACATAGTTAGCTTATTTTGCATGTTCAGACAGACAAACATAGTTAGCTTATTTTGCACTTTGAAAACAGTAAATTTTTAGGGCATCTTGTTATTTTAAGAAAGTTATAAATATAGGTAGTATATTTTCCACTTTCAAAAAATAAGTGAATATATCTTTTTTGGTTTCAATAATTTTTTAAAAATTGTGTTGCTTTCAACAATATTGTGTTTGAAATTTAAAAATGGCTGGTATTGCGTCTCTTATCCACCATCACCCTATGGCAAATGGCAACAGTGTACATTTTCAAGGAAAATTTTACTACTTTAATAAATTTTTTATAAGAACCTAAGAATGGGTGTAAAATATTAAAGGGTAATACATACAATTTAAAAAGTAAGGAAGTAAAAAAGAAAAAAATTGAAAAATGAGTGGAAAATATGAGAGCAAGTTATATTCATAGATTCAGTGGAATGAGTGTTAATTAATTAGTTTGGGAGCTAATTGCGTCTACTGACTCTTCCTGAGACTCGGAGTGTGCAACGCGTTGAGCGTAGAGTGTTTGAAAACATTGAAACGCATCAATTTGTTTTCTGTCTGCCTATGTGGACAATGCTGGGAGCTTATGCCGGAGTGAGGACTCATATCAGTCACTTGGCCTTGCTCTCTGACTCCTATGTAAAGCAGCGTGGCGCCCTCAATTAATTACCACGAATGATAGAACGAAGTCGACGACGACGATGACAAGGATCAACATTCGAAATTTTGGAGGTAGTACTGGTAGCAGTGCAGGGAGGCAGGCAAAAAAAATAATGTGGCTCTCTTTTGGAGTGTAAAGAAATTCCATTTCAACTACCGGCCCACTCACTCATCCCGCTCTGTTCCACACCACGCTCACACAGCTCATTAGATTAGAGAATTCACACACACCTTTCTTTTTGAGCGGAAATACTACGTAGTTTCACCCAGAACCACTCTGCAAATTAAGGGAGACTACTTCCTCATGCTTTCTCCTACTTTCACTCACCAACTTTCTCTTTACTTTCACCATACAAATTTACAAATTTAGATTTTTCCTTGGTGAGTATGGTGTGTTGGAGCCTAATTTTTTAAATCATGCATCTTAAGCTAAAAGTATCTTCAAAACTAATGAATGTACAGTGTACTCGCCATAATGCCTACCTCCGTAATGAGTATACTTGTTTAATGCGTACTCTATTAACACTCTAGTACCATCTCGTTTAGCATGTATATTAAGGAATACTCTCTATAATGTGAATTAAATCTTCTCATCTCAAAAAGTACGCATTATACCGAGTGCACACTGTACAGTGCATTTTGCACTTTTTCAGAATTAAAACAATTAATAAGCGTGTTTTGAAAATTTTGAAAAAGAAATGAATTTTAAAACTATTTAGCAAATTTTGAATTTAAAAAAAAAAAATTACATAGTCGGTTTTGCATTAAAAAAAGAGCGTCATTAATGCGTTTTTCAATTTTTTCAAACAGAAAATAAAATATTGCAAAAGCCCTTCCTCTATATAGTATAATGTGTATCGTGCAAACAACACCTTTTAGTCCATAAAAATAAAAAAGGTAGCTTTCCTCTTCTGCATGCATACATATCACAAAGGATCATAGCAAACTGCGTCAAAAACTAAAAACAGAAAGAAAGCAGTGAAAGCAAACAAATAATAATAGGAAAAAGTAACCCCAAAGAAAAAAAAATGATTTACCCGGAACCGGAAAACCGGAAGCTCACGTATACACCATGCAAGCAAAAAAAACTAAAAATAAGAAATTCACATTGATATTCATGAAGAAAGCATGAGGAGCATAATAAAAAGGTGCGGGGTACGCAGGGAATTTTCAACAAACAGAAAACTGAGTGAGTGAGTGAGTGAGTGAGTGGCTTGGGTGATGATGTGATTTGGAGCAGATGTGATGTAGAAGAAGATGAAGATGATGCTCTCTCCAGAGTTTACAAGATTAGATCACAAAAGGGAAAAGAGGGAGAGAAAGAAAAGAGCAGGAGGGGGAGGAGGAGAGATAGTAAAGGGGGCGAAGTGTCTCCCGTATCCCCCTAAACATCCATATTATATCAACACATATATAATGTCACTACTACTACTACTACCTAAACATATGTATCTACGTGGGGAAGTACAAGGAGAAAGTCCTTGTTTTCCTGGAACAGAGAAAAAGAGAAAGTTGCATCCATAAAGAGACACATTTGTAACTATGTATACTGTGTGTAAAGGAGAAAGCAAAAATGCAGAAAAAAACTCTTATCACTTCCCCCTTACCAAATTTCTCTTTGCTTTCTTCCCCTCGTAACTTTCTCCACACAGCTCAACTTTCACTCACTGACTTTCTCCCCCCTTTGGCTTTTTTGTATTATGATTTCGGATTCAGTTTCGGTTTCGCATTATTAATCTAGACATATTACATTTGCTCAAGGCGGTTGCCTTTAGTCTTTTGTTGATTCTTTCTCTCTCTCTCTCTTTCTCTAGTCTTTTGAGATCTTGCCTTTCTCTGAACTCAACAAATCCCAATTCAAAATGCACAACAAGACATAAACAATGAAAAGCCATGCTAGGACACACAAAGAAAGTTTTTAAATAGTGAAATGCACTCTCAAAGATTTTGTGAACTTTAAAAATTAGGGAGCTATAGTTGATTCTGCACTTTTAGAAAGGTGTATGTATAGCTTATTATACACTTTTTAAAAGTTGTATTTAGCCTAGTTTGCACTTGTAAAAAACTGTGTTGCAATTAGCGTATTTTTTACTTTGAAAAACCTGTATTTGGCTTATTTTACACTTTTAAAAAGATGTATGTATAGCTTATTATACACTTTTAAAAAGTTGTATTTAGCTCATTTTGCACTTTTAAAAACTGTGTTGTGTTTAGCGTTTTTCTTACTTTCAAAAAGCTGTAGTTTGTCTTAGTTTGCACTTTTAAAAAAGTGAATTTAGCGAATTTCACACTTACAAAACATTATTTAGCCTATATTGCACTTTCAAAAAGTTGTATTAGAGTTTTAAAAAAATAAGAGTATTAAAAAAATGATTGCATAACGTTTTTTACATTTTAAAAAAACAGAAAACAAAAATACAAAACCCTTAAAAAGTTTTCCTTTGAAAAACTGTCACGCTGAAATTAGACACAATCAACCAAGTACATCGCTAATACTGCTACTAACAACCAGTTGTTTCGTAACAACTGTACTAAAAGCCTTTTTTGCTTCCTAATAAAAATTTAATTTCTTTTTAAATTCAAAGTTTCCACCTAATTGATGTCTCGTTTTATTACAACTCAAGTTTACACTTGAGATTATATTTCCAATTTCAATGAAAGAAAGAAATACTACGCTTTTTTAATCAATTTCTAATTTGCAGTTTTCAGAAAGAGCTTCAGCAAATGCTTTTGACAATGTACATATAAATATTTCTCGATCAGGTTTCTCCATTTTCTATTTCTATAACTGACACACGACAAGGCTTGAGTACTACTACTTGATTTTAAATTAAATTTCCAATTTCAGTTGAGAACTTTTGAGAATAGATTAATTATATTCGATTTTTAAATTTTTTATTGTCAAGTCTCTTTTTAACTTGTACTTCATGGTTTTTAAATTAGCGTACAAGGAAAAATGGACTATAGAAAAAAGAATTTGGAAAGAAGTAAATTAGAAAAACAATTTAAGCAGCTGTTTTATTGATTTCTAAATAAATGCAGTATTATATTCAACTGTATTAAAAAGATGTGTAGAATATTTAAAAAAAAAGGTTTCAAGAGTTCCAATAGCAGCAGCAGAAAAAAACATGTATTTACCAGTACTCAGTAGCAGTAACAGTACCTTAGTACGAGACCGACATAGAAAAGAAATGATACGATCTTCGTCACACCTTCACTTTTCTGAGTCTTTTTTCATTTTGGCTCCATGGCATAATATGATGGGCTCATGTGGAATGAGACATTTTAATTTGTTTCTTCCGCACCATGTCTCTCTCTCTCTCTAATCTGTCAAAAGTAAGTCGCAGTGTTTCGCTTTGGTTTTTTTTTAATGTTTAAAATAAAATCATTGTGGTAAAAATCACAATTTTATTACACACAAATATAAATCTTTCAAAAAAAAGTTTAAAATATAGCAGTAAAAAAAAATCATTAAATAATTTTAAACAATCATTTCATACAAAACATAGTTTTTTAAAACAAAAAATCCGTTAAAATTTGCTTTTTTAAAAATAATTTACTAAAATGAAAAGCATAATATTTATACAATACAAATATGGCACAAAAATGAAAAACAAATAAGTTAAAATACTAAATTCACAAATTTTAAAAAATCACTTAAAATACAACATTTACAAATTTAAAAAAAAAACTTAAAATACAGCATTTACTAATTTTAAAAAAATCACTCAAAATACTAAATTTACTTATTTTAAAAAATCACTTAAAATTCTAAAACTAATTTTTAAAAATCACTTCAAATACTAAATTTACTAATTTTAAAAAATTAATTGAAATATAAATATTTGTTAAAATTTCAAAAAAAATATTTTCATACAGTTTTTATATATGAAAATAAAGAAAATTAAATCATTTGAAATCATTATTTTTAAAATTTATAAAAAAAAATCAAGAGAATAAAAATTAATAAAAACAATTTAAAAGCTAATTAAAACAAAATAAGACGACGTAGTAGTAGTAGAGAGAATTGAGAGGTGACATTTTGTGGCTGAGGCGGCGGTGATTAGTAGGAAGCGTATAAATTCCTGGAATGAAAGTAGGGTTGTAAGTGACACAACTGTGGAACGAGGAATGGAATGATGAGAACAGGTGGGAAAATATGAGACAGAATTTACAAGACAAAAAATAATCGTTGCTGGTTTCGGGGGCTCGGTGTCGTTACCGGTACCGGTACCGGTACCGGTATCGGTGACGGTTTCAGTGACGGTAACGTTTCTTGAATCTCACTCTGAATCGCTATACGATACTTGAGAGAGTGGAACCCTCTTCTGTCTCTTATGTTGTGTAGATTGTAGATGGGGACGAGATAGTTACATGGACTGGGATTTGTGAGGAAGATATAAAGATAAAGAATGACGCAATTTATTTGAATGTGAATCCGCATCGGATAGAATCACAGAATCGGTCCAATGACATCGCTACTACATACTACACGGGAACAGGAATCAAGACTAAAAAAAATACCACGCCGGAATAAAATCTTGAAATCTTGTGCATATATTGACTGTATGGTACGTACATATGGCTCTGTTAAAATTGTACGTAATTACAGTTTCAGAATCGGATTCACTTTACGATTAGAAAGAGGCAGTAGAGGACGGCATTTGAAATTTGACACAAGGAGGTTTTTGAGTCGTACCGTTATACCCGTTATACTGTAAAAACTTTAATATAGTATAGTTGCTATGCTATGCCCCTGTAACCACCTCAGTAAAGTGCTATATACCATAAATAAATACTTTGCAATTTGTTGTATAAAGTCTTTTATAGTTGGCTCCTTCAATTTTAAATGCCTCCGCATGCGTATACTTATATGTACAGTAGAGCTGAATGCCAAAACAAAAAAAACTAAAACTATCACTTGTATATCAAGTCTCCATTTTTTTCTTTTATTTATAATTTATTCCACTTAAACATTTTATATGCACTCCATTTTTAATCTCAACTTCCTCATTAAATAAATTCAGATTTCGTAATATTTTGTGCATTTAATCCTATGTTACAAATCTACTACCTTCCTGTCAAAATCCTGCGTTTTTTTTAATGAATAACAATAAGACAATTTTTTAAAACATTGACACTGTCCTGCAGGTTTGGTGATAGTCAAATTGGACTGTTAGTTGCCCAACACAATTCTAAATCTATTTAGTGATCGTTCACAAATGACGTCATCAGAAAATCTCCATTTTTAGGACCCTCTGATGATTTACATGCTTTTCAAAAAAGCTTAAAATATTTCATTTACGTTTTTTGAAAAGTGCAAAATGTTCTATTTACATGTTTTTGAAATGTGCAAACTGCTCTATTTACATGTTTTTGAAAAGTGCAAAATGTTCTATTTACATGTTTTTGAAAAGTGCAAACTACTCTATTTACACGTTTTTGAAAAGTGTAAAATGTTCCATTTACATGTTTTTGAAAAGTGCAAACTGCTCTATTTACATGTTTTTGAAAAGTGCCAATTTTTTTATTTAGGAATAGTTCACAAATAGCATAATCGTAAAATCAACATTTTTATGACCCTATGACTCCGCTAATGACATCAGCTTACCCATTGCGTAAATGACAATATATCTTTAACATTAAGTACCAAGGTTATAGCCAAGTAGACCTATTAAAACCCTACCCATATGACATCATTTATAGACGACCCCTACGTCTTTTTGAAAATTGTAGCTCTTGTAAAAAAAATCTCCAAACTTACAAAAACAAATTATTTCTGCAGCAGAACACACACACACACACACACAAATATGAAAAATCCGTTCAACTAAAAATCCGTTTTAATTTAAAACAAGTATTCCCTCAGTAGACAATTTTTTAAATACATAGAAAAACAAAACCAATAACAGGAAATTTCTGCTGTGCAAATGGACATGTGTATATAGGTTCTACGTAGAAATTAGAAAAGCCAGAAAATGGAGGAAAACGTATAGCGTAGTGGTTGCATAAGTAATCCAGTAAAAAGTAAAAAGACCAGAAATTTGAAGTGTGTTGAGAGTGAGTGAGTGTGGTGTGTGTGGTTTGGTGTGTGAAGTTTGTTGAAAGTTGTTGACATGTGGATAAAAATCATATCATGTGGATGGCTCAAGAATCCAATCTCGCCTCTGAGTCGTTGCTCCTCATTACATCTCAATGTTTGATTCAATTCAAATCTTCTTCAATGCCTCATGAAATCACTTCCAAAATCCAATGCTAACATCTTCACTGCTCCAACGCCACCATAGAACGCCAACGAAACGCGTCTCATCCTCATCATTAACTCATCAGCTCCCAAAGTGAGGAAGCCAAAGGGGCGCCCATAAATTACATGACATATGATGAGCATTTTCAAAAACGCTCAATTTAAATCCTCAAATTTTTCCATTCAAATTTCAAAATATTTTTTCTTAAACCTTGGCTTAATTAATGAAAAAATATTTGCGTACCCCACCCTACGTAATTCATAGCTACTCTACTGTATATATATATTTTGGTAGTAATTAATCCCACTTACTTGGAAAATTTATGAACGAACCCCAATACTTATCGTTAGCCGTTAGCTACGTCTACTTCTACTACGTGCTTCCACTGCCAAACGAAAAGTACCTAATGGCAAATTGGGAAGCGGGTCGTTCTCATCGTTCTCGTGGTTCGCTCCGAGCAGTGCAAAAGACACGGGGAGTATAGAAAACATATTTGACGTGATGATATTATTAGATTCCTTTCCATCCATTTCCACACGCCCACCCACGCGCACTTGAGACAGACACAGTCCTCACCCCTCCCCCCATCTCTCCGTCCCCCACCCACCCACCAATCCACCCACCCACCCACCTTCCCAATCCGCACTTCTCGAACGTACATTTCAATTAACTCATCTTGTCCTATAGGAAACAAGGAAGGAGCAGAACACCTTTCTTTCTTCTCCCTTTCCTTCCCCGTCTTCCCAAGTTTTGCACCTACACAATGACAACACTCGCAAAATACTTATAGGAGTCGGTCCATAAATGATGTCGTCCAAATATTCCCATTTCTAAGACTCTTGTCTCATGAGCTTATTATCGTAGTAGACCCATTGATCCTACATGTAACGTCATTTACGGACGATGCAATTATTTATCGTAATTAATTAAATTCGCAAATTTTACATTTTTACAAAAAATTTCAATTCTTTTTAGTGAAATAAGATTCAGGGCTGGATGAAAGAATTTCGTTTAGGCAGCAATTTGTTTCCATACAGAAATCACCATTTTGATTTTATTGATGGTTTTCTTTGGTAAAGCAAAATGTTGTATTTACATGTTTTAGAAAAGTGCAAACTGTTCTTTTTACTTGATTCAGAAAAGCGCAAAATGTTCTATTTACATGTTTTCAGAAAAGTGCAAAATGTTCTATTTACATGTTTTTGAAATGTGCAAAAAAAATTATTTGCACGTTTTTTAAAAGTCAAAATATTGCTTTACATATGTTTGAAAAGTGCAAAATGTTCCATTTACATGTTTTGAGAAAATTCAAGGAGCGGGGGCTGCCTGCGCTCGCCGCATTATCCCGCCCTGATAAGATTGGCACAATATTGAACAATTTTAAACAAAAAACATTTGAAACAGGAACAAATAAAATATTTGCAATAAAAATAAAAAAAAAGGAATACAATTTCTTGTGCAAAGATCAATAAGGAAATAAAATAGAAATAGTGAGGAAACTGTTAAATTGAAAGGGGAATATTTAATGTATTGAAATGGGAAACGGGAAATTCAGGGGACACATATCACATAGTATTAGTAGGAGTGGAGCGTCCATGAGCGATGACGAATTCCAAGTGAGAGAAACTGCTCTGCAAAAGAAGAAGAAGACGAAAACGAAGAAGACGAAAACCAAGTTGAAGGATAGAAGAAAAAAAAAGGAATAAAAAAAAGATAAAATAAAATGCAGCAGTGACAATTTACGATGTGAACAGATGTTGTGGAGGAGAGATACAGAGCCTCAGCGAAGTTTCCTTCCTCACTCACACTTTTTACACACAAGTTTACATCATACATCCAACGACGACTCGACTCGCATCTTCTTAAATCCGCATCTTACGTTTTAGAAGAAGGGGGGGGGAAAAGGGGGGAGGGGGGTGTAGGGGGAGTTGTAAGTGGAGATCATTCCAATTTTATTGTCATCTCAAAAACACACTCTACATCTGCTCGTCAACCCCACCCACAGAACACCAGTAACACTAACAACAGCACACCCTCCCCCCTCCTCCTCCTCCGCCGTATCCCCCACCTCCAAATCCAGACATATGTACGCCCTAAAATGATAGCAAAATACAGTGTGTTCCTTTCTTTTTTTTTGCCATGTTATCCTATATAGCCGTGGAGCTCGCACAAGCTCACACAAGAATTTAAGATGTTTAAAAAAAAATTTTATTACAATCATCTTGTGACATCTTCTATCTTTTATGTGCAATATCTGTTGTAGCAGCAGTATATAGGGGAAAAAATTACAAATACTGTGTGCAAACGAAATAGGGGGCTCGCATAACTTACCCCAAAAGCATCCCTTTAAATTTCTAACTAAAATATTTTTAATCATTTTTTTTGTTGATAAATTGAGGTTCACGATTTGCATTTGTATACAGTAAATAAATGGTAATATTTGGAAATTTCTTGCAATGTAATTTATGCAAGACCCCGCACACACACTATAGGTGCAGGAAGCTCCATATAGTTTGTCTTCCCGCCTCCCATTAATCCCCCATTAATTAAAGAAAGTAAACCTCGAAAAAAATTGTAAAGTATGTAAACAGGAATGGTTATTTATGCGAGGGCCCTACTTGAAATTTCAAAACCACCAACCAACACTAACTACGTCAATTGAAAACACCACAATTTTAAAATGTTTCTGTCCCCCTTCAATTTCTCCCGTCATTTCGTTCGCATTAATTGTGCAATTTAAATACCAGAGTCAAAAGTCAAAACAAACCATTGAATTGGAGGACATGTGAATGTGAGCGTGTAGCAGTGAGTGTATTATTATACATATATTATGTTATGTCAAGAGATGTTTTGAATTTTCGAATGGATTTTTGGAAAGTATTTGTAGTATTTGTGAGGTAAAGGTAATTTGTAAACTACTAGAGGTATGTTGTGCACATTCCCTCCCGCCAAAAAAAAAAATCTGTTTCCACTTTTCTCACAAAAAAGATTTGAAGGAAAGTTTGCGGATAAGAATGAAAATGAAGTTGAAGTTGAGATACGCAAAAAAGAATGGGGAAAAAAATGGAAAATGTAAATTCCAGGAATGTTTTGGCGGTAATGAG
Organism: Dicyrtomina saundersi; assembly: GCA_034695245.1. Taxonomy (NCBI): domain Eukaryota; kingdom Metazoa; phylum Arthropoda; class Collembola; order Symphypleona; family Dicyrtomidae; genus Dicyrtomina; species Dicyrtomina saundersi. Next base: position 2,980 of record JAQFZE010002980.1, on the reverse strand, counting down.
TGTAATCGTAATTGTAACGGGAACAGGAGAACGGGGCCATCATGTTTTTGGGTGGAATTTTTGAATTTATGTGAATTAAGTGAAGTTAAAGGAGCGAGACGAGAGAGAGAGTGAGAGGGACGAACTCCGGCGACGATGTTTGTCTTTTTTGGTTGTGTGTATTTAAGGATGTAATTACTCTCGCATTTCCCCCATTTTTTTTTCTTCTTCTTCGTGAATCACATCTTCGTCAACATCTCTAAAGCGACTCTCAAAAGCATCTTCATCCTCATCTACACACGTTCCCCTTCTATGAAATGTAAAGGCAGCTCCGTAATGTAGATCAAGTGCGTCATCGTCATGCAATTTCTACATAGACTCTTTTGAATTTAGTCATGTTTGTTGTACACACAATGGAACCAAAAACTTACTTTTTTAAAATGGAATTTTAGACGAAAACTTACTTTATTAAAATAGATTTTAGAGGGAAAGATTTTAAAAATATATTGTCAGATAGTATACATTTTTTTTAATGGATTTTTAGAAAAAAGTGATTTTTCAAAAATTAATTTTTAGAAGAAAAACTACTTTAAAAAAAAGTGGATTTAAGAAGCAACCTTATTTTTATAGATTTTAGAAGAAAATGTTTTTTTTAAATGTAACTTTAGATTTTACTTTAGATGTTACTTTTTTAAAATGGGTTTGTAGACAAAAATCTACTTTTAAAAAAGTGTTTTTAGACAAAAAGCTACTTTTAAAAAAGTGGTTTTTAGAAGCAAAGCTACTTTTTAAAAAGTGGATTTTAGAAGCAAAGCTACTTTTAAAACAGTGGTTTTTAGAAGCAAAGCTACATTTAAAAAATAGATATTGGAAGCAAATTTACTTTTTTAAATACGGATTTAAAATGTTTATTATCTAACTAAAGTTTACTACGAGAAAATGTTTTTTAAATCTGTCAAACATCACTTTTAAAAAGTTGGTTTAAAAAAATTTTATTAAAAAAAAGTGTTTTGTAAAACCCTTTTTGTAGTTAGTCGGGTTTGTTTTGGATTTTGTGTCTGTTGTAATGGTGATGAAGCGTGAAGAGGAATACTTTCTTTTTCTCTCTGTTTCAGTTTTGTGCACTGACTCAAAAATCCTCTTGGCAAAACTTCACTACTAAAAGTAAAAAAAACACACGAGTTCATTTATTTTTTGAAGAGACATTTTCTGCTGTCATGTCATCATAGCAGCATCCACCTAATTGGCTATCACCTTGTCTACAAATAGTGTTCCGCATAGCTATATAGACCTATAGGCATAGCATAGCGTCCACAAACTCATTCAAAGGATAATCACGACATAATGCAATGGAGTAATGTACCCCTATTTGTGTGTCTCTCGGTGTGTGTGCTTTGCATTCCTATGCCTGAAAATTAGGAGCTGTACTGTAGACTGTGGCTAAATTACAAAATACAAATTGGAAACAATACAAAGAAAAAAAAATCCAACCACCCATTAAGAGAATTTTCTAGTTTGACAAATTAATTTTTAAAGTATTTCTATATATTGTAAAAATCAAAAGTTACACATATTATAGGCATTCGTTTTGCAATCAGTAATGTGCCATCTATTTTTAATTGATGTTTGATTTTTGATTAAAAAAGTGGATTTTAGAAAAAAAAATAAACATTTTTGAAAAATTACTTTTTAGAAAATGAATTTTAAGAGGAAATCATAGTTTCAAAAATAATAGATTTTAAGAGAAAACCCGTAGTTTTGAAACATCAGATTTAAGAGAAAACCACAGTTTAAAAAAATAAAATGTAATGAAAAATAAACAGAAAAAAAGTAGATTTTTTAAACAAGTACGTTTTAGCTGAATGAAAAAACAGCCGGATTTTGTTGAAACTAATTTGAAAAAGTAAAACAAGATTTTTAGACAAGAACACAATTTTTTAAAACTAGATTTTAGACAAGGAAAGAAGGAAGGAAGAGAAGTGTGTCAGTCAATTTTGAAAGATATTGAAGGGGAAAGTGTATCCCTTATCCCATTAACTGTAGCTGTTGGGCCTAAAAATACTCAATTATTTACGTGATACTTTCTCCACGTGTCTGTCTCTCTAACTTCGTGGCAGTCTTCGTCCCTCTGGTCTACTCCTCCTTACGTTTATTGGAAGTCTAATCTGGACATGGAAAAAGCGAGAGAAAGCAAGTGAAAGCAAGTGAAAGCAAGTGAAAGCAATTGAAAGCACTGTATTTCTATTTTCTTTTGTAAACACTTGCAATTTAACTTCACCTTCCAATTCCACTCCACCCCACAGTCACATTGACGGTCACGACTACTTAATGCTCCTAATGTTAATCTACTTAGCAGCACCTTCATAATATGGATACGACAATGTACCTGTCCCCAACTCCCCTCTCACCCTTCACCATCTCCCCACATGCCACATATATTATGTATTTTATGTACCAATACGGAGACATTATTTGTTCTGTCTGTGTGTGGCAGTGGGAGTTGGAGTGGGCTCACGCTCACGGAGTGGCTAATTCCCATTGATTTCTAGTTAGCGGTGTAAATATAGTGTGAGAAAGTGAAGTTATCTTGTCAATTGTCAAGTAGTAGGGAAAGTTCAGAGGAAAATAAAAACAATGAAAATAATAAACGATATTCGTTCCGTTGAAATGATGAGTACAAAATAAATAGCCACTTACTTAATATATTTTATTTTTCCATCAATGCTGGGGCTGCTATATCGTCTGTGAAGAACCAAAATGACCCATATCGATTTATAGCTAAAATCATTATCCACTATCTACAAAAATAATGAAACATGCCTTGAAAGCATTTAAATAGAATATTTTACACTTTTACAAAATATGTAAATAGAACATTTGACACTTTTCAAAAAACATGTAAATAGAACATTTTACATTTTTCGAAAAACATGTAAATAGAACATTTTACACTTTTCAAAAAACATGTAAATAGAACATTTTACACTTTTCAAAAAACATG
>JAQFZE010002979.1:0-13428 GCA_034695245.1 Dicyrtomina saundersi | reverse complement strand
AATTCAAGAAGGAGAAGTTAAAGTGGACTTAGGAGCTGTCGTAGTTTAAGTGTTGCCATAATTGGGTTCTACTCCTTGATTAGAGCAATTATTTGATGTAAGCTCAGCATCTACTTTGGGCCCCCGGTCGACAAATCCGGCGCTTCGCGCCGGATTTTTGTAATTGTTAGGTTTAGCAGTCGGTGGCACAGTGTGGTAAAATTACAATTTGTTGGCTTTTGGTTCCAAAAATTAGAATATTTATACCATAGGAAAAAATACGGCACTTGTGTATTATATACTGAAAGATCGATTTTAGGTTTTGTTGGGTGATTTTTTAGCACAAGGCTGGGAATGAGAAATGCTCCGCTTCCCTTTCTTTTATCCGTATTTTACAAAACTTGTACGTAACACCAAATACTTCGAACAAAAACATGTGCATAACATTTAGTTAAACTAAGGGGAGTGCTCGTCACTTTGAACTCTCGCCCCCCCCCCCTCCGCCTTCACAGGATGCGAGTTGTTAGGGTGCGACTGGGGTACAACTGATTAGGGTACGTATGGTTAGGGTACGAGATATTCCACGTACTTCGCTTCATCGCAATCGTGACTATGCACTAATGCAATGTGTAATAAATTCTTGAATTTAGACATGATAAACTTTTGGATTTGCTTAAGGTGGCTGTATTCCTGATAGTCAAAACTTCTATTAATTTTGCTTTGATTGAAAATTGATGCATTCGTCTACGTCTTACATTTCGAGAGTTTGAAAATTACGTCTCATATTTGTAAAAAAACTTGTTTAATTCTAGTAACTTAAATTTTGAAATTTCAGCTACCTGTATTGTAGAAAACCCATAAAAAAATTAAAGTTGGCTACAAGGAACATATGAAAAAATTTTCAGAGTGACAATATCATACTTTTAGGGCTTCTGGTTTCTTGCATTCAAATTCAAATTTTTTAATTGCATTTACTGACATGTTGTAAACAAAACGGTTAGTTTAGACAAGTTTTAATTAATTTAGAATTGTTTAAAGGTCATTTGCGAATAGTCGTTTTTATGCCTTTTGTGTAGCACATTCCGAAAAATAAGATAAACCGACTCGGGTATAAGGGAAAAATAGTATTTTATGTACCATATAAACAATTTTCAGTGTTTCCGCATCTGTGCCAGCTCACAACTGACTACAGCAGTTGCGCGTAACAGCGGAAAACTGCACAACTACACATCTAAGACCTACTTCCGCACCAAAAAATAGTCCCTACTGAAAATTATTTTTCTCTCTTCATAATTGTTATAGTTTCCCACACTAAAAAATGTACAATGGCACTCAACGCTCTTTGGGTTTTTATTATTAAATTCTGCAAAACGCCTTCAGTATGTAGACTCTCCACGTATAAGATATACACTCGCATCCACAAATACATGTTTTACATTTTAGTCGAATGGCAATAATTTGTTTAAGTCATAAGTCATAAACCGACGCCATGCTACACTTTTCCCAAAACAATTCGACAAATGTCACTTCTAATAATATTTACCCGAAGTATAACAAAAAAAAAGGTGGAATCGACTGATTAATCTCACGTCAACCCAAAAAGTCAACAATGTTTTTAATTTTAATATAAAATTACTGATAAAATGAAATTAATAATAATAAAGCAATTGGTCTTGTGCATACTTAAAGTTAAAACGTAGATTTATTTTCCTATAAGACCTTTTACTCGTTTCTGGAATATTATTCCCTGGGTTGTAGGACATATTCCCCCTGGGCATTATCCCCCCGGACCTTTTCCCCTCGGAAATTTTCCTCCCAAGCAATAACCCCGGAAATTCCCCCCCCCCAACCCTTATTTAAGATACTGAAATGATCATTATATAAAGTTATGAGTTATGAAATGTTAGTTAATAATGTAATATGTCACAAATACAAATCGAAATTATGCTTTAATTTTAAAATAGACTAATTAAAGAATGAATCAAAAATTAAACCTGATGGTGTGACCCACACTACGAAGTAACGTGTCGACACTCATAGAACTTTTTCTACATTTCATGCAAATATTATTCAACCTGAAGCTTAGAAACTGTACGTCCGTTAGAACACCTGTATTATTTTCTCAGAATACGTGCCTTTACACGACCACGTAATAATATATATCAGTATAAGGGCTTGGGGGGAAAATGACCGGGGTTACTGCTTGGGGGGGAAATTTCCGGAGGGAAAAGGCCAACGAGGGAAAGGTCCGGGGGATAATGTCCAGGGGGAATATGTCCGTATGCCTATTCCTTGATGTACCTGCTTGCGGACTGCGTTTCTTTCGCTGGATAACCATAGAGTTTCTTAGCATAGTTGGAGTTCTCTTCAACGTTGTTATTGCTTGTGGGATTTGCGATGTACTCTGGTAAATAGAATGTTTCTCTTGATCTGTACTGCATTTGACTCTGACACTAAAATAATGTCAAATAAGTCAAATCAATTCGTACTTCTAAAAATTACCATAGCGATTTAGAAAAAACTCAACTGGTTTAAAATAAATTACAATCGATTTTGCATGTCGAAAACAAGGGAAATTCTATTTAGCCTTTGGGAATTTTCGCCTCTAAGTGGATCCATTAATGCACAATACGGATTTTCAATGTTTTGTGTATAAGGATTGAGTCCATCGCTTAAAGTTCGGTCAATTGTGAAACCGACCTATTACAAAACATTCATTTAATAAAACAACTGTAATGACTACATAAAAGTGAATTTCTTGACTTAGAAGGCGCTAATTTGAGTTAAACGTACAGCTTGTTCGTCAGCACTTGTGCTTGCATCTCGTATCAAAAATTCATGAAGATCAACGCTTAAGAACCCCCCTTTTAAAAATCCAAAAGTTGAAATTTGGATCAATCTTCTTGATTCGTCCTATTTAAAGCCAAAATTTAAAAGTTTAGTCATCAAAATAACGATCAACTATATAACGATTTCAAGCATAAAGGGATGGTTGCAGAACTAGTACAAAAATAACCTCGTACATCTAGCTGCAGATGATGCTTTCGTCCATGGATTGCAACAGCAAAGAGTGACAAGATAAGAATACCTAAATATTCTCTTAATAGAACGTGAGCCATTGTCTTTATAGGTTTCAATTGCTGTTTGTCAATTTGTTTCACATTAGTCACAAAGTAGATCAAAAATGGATTAGTTTCAAACTTAATTTTTCTAGGACTGCGTCAAGTTTACTTTAATAAATTTGTCTTTCTCTCAAGCACTGAAGAATTCGAACTTACTTATGATCCACTTTGCAAAATCTTCGAACTTATTTAACTACAAGCTGCAAGGGAAAACGGCAGTATAGGATGGGGCGAATAGACAGTGAATTATTAATTAGCGTATCGACAGTATAGGTTTTGCAGCAATTGGCAGTATGAACTTTAAGTATACAATACGAAAATCGAACTACGGATTTAAATTTTTATTTTGGCGATTCTTTTGTAAACATTTAATTATAAGCAGTGTGAAATTAAATTGAATTACATGCATTTAGCACTTTCAAACTAGTGGTTGGTGAATTGCATTTGTAAGTCTTCCTCTTTTCAGTGATTGGAGGTTGGCTTTAGCAACTTTTGCTGCCATTTGAAATTGAATTAAGCGTGAAATAATAATTTGAAATGTGTAAAGCACTTATTTCTTGCACACTGACGTCTGAATTATATGCCACCACGCACATGTATCTCGTCATCATCCACTTCAGATATTATGGCTCGTGTTGAACCTCGGTTGAACCGTTATATTACTGAGAGAGCAAATTATGTAATAGCATGTTAACTATGGTACCAGAGCAGGCATGTCGTTATAATGATAACGACAATAACGGCCAGTTTTGACATGTCGTTATTCTCAGCAATAACGAATCCTTCAAATGAGCAAAAAAACCGACAGAAATTCAAATAAATGGTCGTCGGCAGTATAGGCAGCTCGCTTGTAATGATTCGTAGTCAAAGGTCCCACGTTCCACATTTAAAGTCCTCCCTTTAAAAATCCTACTTTTTGCGTTAGAAAAAACGACCTCCCTGCATGTTACCTACCCTCTTTTTCAAACACGGTACCTTCTCTATTACCTCCTATGCATGCTTCGCATACATACCCCAAAACGCGCTATACGACAACCAAACTGACTCTCTTTTTGACGAAACATTGAAAATTCACAACCCCAAATTCATTTTGTTAGGGGATCTCAACAGCAAAGTGGATAACTTCCATAACCCAACCGACTTCACGACAAACTTCAACCGAACAAGTATGCTGTGGAGCGTTCACATATGAGGTCATCACATGCGATTGATTTTCTGACCTACCCACTCCCTTCCAGTAATCTTAAACATAATGCAAACGGGAAATTTTTGTATCTACTTACCTACCCAAATGATAACATCATTTCCGAAGGCTCCTTGGGTTGGGCATGAATAATTTCAAGTAAATTATCCTTAAGAATGAACCCCCTCACCAGACATCACATTACCATTAAGTTATTAACTAAACGACTGAGAGGTTGGTAACAAATGAAGTCAAGTAAATAATCTTTTAATATCAACAGACCCAATTGTCCAAACGTGAAAACTAAGTAAACGTTCCTTTAAGAACAAACTTGACGAATTTAAGGGATGTAATGTTAAGAGATTTCCGTCTGAATCAAGCTTTTCATGGAAGACAGAGGCCGCCGGACAGATTTATTTCCATTTTATTATAGAGTAGATTTAAATTGCCGGTACAAAATTAATATGTGGCAAAGCAATCGGATGTTGAGGGGAAGGGGTCAGCGGATGGACGACAGACGCCACCGGACAGAATTATTCGAATTTTATTATAATATAAAAAATAAAATATTATTAAATATTAATAAATTAATAATTATAATAATATTAAGTAATTTAATATTATAATATTACATTACTATTATTACGTAGACTGCATTAAATTAAAATTGCCGGTACAGCAGTAATATGTTGCAAAGCAATTGGATGTTGGGGGGAAGGGACAGCGGATGGACGACAGACGCCATCGGACAGAATTATTTGATTTTTGTTATTACCTATACGTAGATTTTGTAAACTCGTTTAAATTGACAACTGTTTAGATGTAATTCATATGTGATGCAAAACTTGTGATAGGAAAAACTGAACATTAATTCTGCCAAAAGCCGCAAAAAAAAACGATTGTGTAAACATTACAATATTAATATTTGTCCATACTGTCTATACGCTTACGCATAATTAACTGCCAGCACACTGCTAATTGAAGTTTCAATGCTTCCATTACCTTTATGCCTTTACCTAAATTTTCCGGCGAATTTTCGATTTACGCATTTTAATTTAATTTGTAATCTGTATTATCAAAAATTAGAATTTATTTGCAACGCACTTTAAAATATTAAGAAAGTAAAATTAAACTAAACTGCACAAACAACATCAGAACTTGCTAAAGTTAGTTTTGAATATCTAAGTTTATGAAAATTCAACTGGCGAAATGCAAACAGCAATGCGTGTTGCTTTTGCGATAGATTGCACAACACAGCAGAAGGAATCTTGTTCTACGAATTGCTAAAGACGAGGATTGAAGGTAAACACTACACAAAAACAAACATTCAAATTCGAATGCATCACTTACTTTGATAGGAAACAAGCAATAATTATATACCTCTTAGGAATTAAATAACTCCCGCTTTAAATTAATTAACTCCTCCAAAGTCTCACCTCACTTAATCTCTCACAGTAAGTGAATATGGATTTCGAGCTTAAGTGAAAACCGGATCTAAACAAGACAGAGGGTTGTAGGATATTTTCCTCCTGGGAAATTTCCTTCCGTAAATTTTCTCTGCAGGGCATTCCCATTTTCTCCCCCCCCCCCCCCCCCAGGAAATAATCCTCCAGGACATTTTCCTCCGTAAGCATACCGAGGACATTTTCCTCCCAGTATATCAGAATCACTTCAGTCAAGCAAACGAGTGTGTCAATGAAGACAAAAAATGTGCATTTATAACTACTGAATAACTAAAATGCATCTTTTTCCCATTTTTATGAAATAATGATTACTAGATTAGCATTTATTTATTTATTTGTTAAGGAAATTCGACCCACGAACAAACGTAGGACTTTTCCTAGAGATAAATACAATTGGCAGTTGAAATCGGCCGATCGGCAAGTAACTAGATTACACAATAATTGGCAGTTAGGCTAAATAAATGAATAAGAAATCTTCCATTTAGTATAATAGCCAGTTAAAATAATTTTGACTGTAAATTGTAGTTTTGCGTATGGTTTACATAATTTCACAATCACATATAAGAATATTCGGTTGTAGGACTTTTGATACCCGGATTTTTCCTACTCGGACGTTTCCTACCCACGACCATACTTAGTACTTTTCGTACCTACGACCAAACATAGGACATTCTAACCTAACTAGTAAGAATACCTCGTTATTAATGTATTATTATAGACTTTTTTCGTCCTTTAATTTGTTTTATGTTTTGTCATTTTGGGTTTCTTATATGTAATGACTTTTATAGTTGTATGTCACTTTTATTTTCCGTTTCAACGTTTAGGATAGTTTATGCGAATTTGGGTAATTAATTAAAAACAATCGCCACCATTATTCATAAAAAGTATTCTTAACTAACAATAAATATAATGACTAGCTATAATTTAATCAAGCTTCCACGTTATCATTTAATTCTACATTAGTCATGGGTAGGAAAAACGCGGGTAGGAAAAATCCGGGTAAGAAAAGTCCGTTTACCGGATATTCACTGTCATTCACATTCATTGATGTTTTACCATTTTACGTTCCATCCTCATTCATCCTGTGTAACCACTACGTGTCTTCAAATACAAGGAAGAAAAATCAATGGAAATTGTAATTAAATCATTCCGACACCTACACCAAATATGCTCAGCCTTCACAGCGACCACCGATTAATGCTATCATAATACGACAATTACAACGCAAGTATCGCACATTCGTAAAGTTTGAGACTGTTCTTTGCGGCATACATAGTGAAGTTTCAGCGACTAGACTAGTTAGAAAAGATCAACCTTCACACATGTATTCGGTATGGCTGTTAGACTTGACTTGCTTGAACTTCCTTTAGCAGCAAAAATGGTCAAGGTCAATCATCCTAAGCCCAAACGTGGAAGACCCAAGCAAGCAATTGGTCAACCATTGGTGAAACAGTTACAATAAAATTTTTGAATAATTTTGTTTTTCTCGTATTTTTTAAAGGATTGTAAATCATCATAAAAATAAACAATTTGCATTTTAATATTTCTACTTATTTTTGTTTGTTTGGTAAAAATATAACGGCCAATTGTCCCACTGCCACTTCGTCCAAAACCATATCTTCCAGTCAATTTGTAACCTAACTACCTGCCAATCGGTCGATCCTAACTGCCAATCCTACTACAGCCTTTTTCGTCCCCATAACCATGGCTAACGTCAACGTAGAAGTAAAATGCAAAGGTAAATGTACCCATAGCCATGGCTAACGTCAACGTAGAAGTAAAATGCAAAGGTAAATGTTTATGGGTGTTTCGCGCTAATACATAGGTTAGCCAATACATTAAAAATATTTTATTACACTATTGAACCATCGTGAACATCTAATTATGGATAATTTTTAAGATAATATTGACGGCGTTTGTTTATATTTAATTATTATAATTCACATAAACTATCCTGAACGTTAAAACTGAAAATCTTAGTGCCAGACAATATCATTTACTGAAGATTTTTTTGGGCAAATCGGGGTAAGTCCATGGAAGCAAATTTTACAGGAACAACGAATTTCAAATAAAGTGTGGCCGGATGATTTGCTTAAGCTTGCTGTTTTTCCATATAAACTAAGTAGTGGTGGTCTAAATCTGACCTCAATCTTGGGCGATTTTTGAAGTTTTTACAAAATGCCTAAAAATCAAAATTTGGTCGACTTATCCCGTTTTTCCAAAAAATAAATAACTTGTTGATTCGAAAGTCCGTAAGATAAAATTTAAATTGTTTAGAGTGAAACCAAACTTTCTTTTTTGCTTTTAAACTTTTTTTTGCAGTAAAATAATTACGCACGTTAATTGTTTTCTACAAACAACGAAAACATTCAAGAATCAAAGTTCAAAAATGCATGTCTTAGGTAGGCTTGGAAATGGAGGTTGAATCCCATTCTGCCAAAAATAATTTAATGAACTCGTTTGCCAAAAAACGAAATTTTGGCTATTTGAAAAAAATGCTTTGGTAGAACTGGCCTTCACAGTGCAATTTAGTAATGTATCTAGTTGAATTGTAAACGTAACGCATATAATTTCAGTTTTGACAAAATTAGCACATCTCGTTTCACCAACAAACTCTTCAGATATTATCTTCATTTTATAAAGGGCGTAGAAAAACAATGAAAAATACAATATTAACGAAGTATTCTTAACATGTCGTTGGTTTGGTCGCGGCTAGGAAAAATCCGGGTAGGAAAAGTCCAGGTGAAAAAGGCCCTACAACCATTATTGCATGCCTCCCAACGACATTGAATTCCGTACAATATGTCTACAAATCGATTGCTGGGTTGATAAATATGAAATATATGACACTTGACCGGCTAATGTATTGGTAATGCTCGGTACTAGGTACGGTATGGCATGGTACTACGGTTATTGTTTTAAAAACCCTTCAATGAAACTGTAAAGCGATCATTGGCTACCGGCCAGCTACAGCTTTCTAGTGAATACCTTTTTATATATTATGCTGATTTTTGAATAGTCATATTGACATTTGATTTCACTAGTTTGCATATACTATACTCAATACTGTCTGTGGGCTTTAGCTCATGAAAGCATCAATTAATATGGGTTGTAGGACATTTGCTATCCGGAAATTTGCTACCCAAAACCCAACCTATGACATTTGCTACCTATAACCTAGGACATTTGCTACCCATAACCTAAGGCATTTGCTACCCACGCCCAAACCTAGAAAATTTGCTACCCATGGCTAAAGTAGAAATAAAATGCATGGGCAATATTTATGTGTGTACCGTGATAACACGACATTGTTAAAATAGTTTTTAGATGCTGAGCTTAAGCATCTATTTAAATGGTCATGTCCGTCTGTCTGTCTGTCTGTCGATGTGTCTGTCTGTTAGTTATGCACTACAGGCCACAGTTTTCAACTGATTTTCTTCAAACAACTTTTAAACTACCAAAAATGCGACGGAAAAGTGAGCCCGAAGTAGATGCTGAGCTAATAGCGAATTTTGACTTTAACAAATGAGTTAAACATTATTTTATGAACGCTAAATGACTATCCATGGATAAGCAGTATTTCATCAAAACAGAAAAGGCTATTCCTAATGTTAAATTTAAGCCTATTCATGAAGTTGAATTTCTTAGCATTTCCTCTCTGAGCGAAAGAAAGACAGACAGAAAGACCGACAGACAGACATACCGACATACCGAAAGACAAACAGACAAACTGAAAGACAGAAAAAGTTATAATTTTGCTGACATTATTTATGGACCCCCCGGAGTTAATTAATGGCATAAGAGTGAGGATATAATAAATAAGTGATAATATTGTAGACATCATTTGTTGACACCCCGGAGTTAAAGTAATAGCATCGGATTTGTTAGGTAAATGATAAATAAGTAAAACTTTTGTTGACATCATTGGTGGACCACCCCAGAGTTGCATTAAATGATGCCATGGGTAGTGGTGATGGCACCAGTTAAGCATTGATTACACTGCATTAATAGTAGCCGTTTACGTAGGGTTAATGTTTTGACATTAAAGTGGAGCAGTAGGAAATTTTTGAAAAGTAGGACATCATCTACAGACCATCTTTGAGGACGTACATAGTTGAGCACCTATGCTAACAAGATAAATTGCTTCGTTAACTTCCATGTGTAAAATCATAGGACACAAAGAATAACAGAAGAATTGAAGGGGCCGGAAACCAATGGCGCCGCCCAAATTTACCAAACTTTTGAACCCACTCTCCCGCCTTGTTACATTCTTAAGCATTGCGTAAATGGCTATCTTTTACGTGGGGCGTCTTGTTTTTTCAAAGTGACCCAGCCTCGACTTTGGTGGCGCCATTTGGTTTACCCCTAATTGACATTACAGTAAAGTACATATAACTACCAAGAAATAAAAATTTAGAAAACTTTTGAAAGTTGCTCTATACAACTGCTAATTTTGACAGACAGAAAGCCAAAGGACAGACAAAACCATTTTATTGGATGCTCAGTGAGTTATAACGTTTAGCATCTGAAGAGTGATACTTTGGTTGACATTATTTTGGACTATCTCTGACTAGTGAGTTAAATTGACAACATGGTAGTAGTTTTGTAACTAGTGCACAATGTAAGTAGGTAGTTAGTAGTTTGTTCATTTTCACATGGAAAATGTTGAGCACAAGTTGAAGAACAATTGTGCACAATCACAGATTGTTCTTCTATGTTAAATCCCATAATGTATATAACAATTGTTAACAAGTTACAACACTACATGGGAGTGGGGAAGTACTAATGTAGTGATAGACTGTTTGACATTATTTATACGCTATCTCAAACCAATACATACCTGCCGAGGCGCATTTGTTGTGGTGTGAAAGTTGTTTAAAGGAAATCAGTTAAAAACTGTGGCCTGTGAGTGGATTCAAAAGTTGCCAATTTGCACTATGTTTAGAAGCCCCCACCCCCCCCCCCCCTTCCCACAACAACATTCCCTGAGTGTCTGACGTAGCAGACCATCAGACTACTGACCACTGTTGCTGATATTGGTTGGGTCAGTACGATAAGATATACTTGTATTCGCCCCGCAGAACTTTAAAATTACGTATATACATGTACGTTCTCCATTTGTATACTCGTATTTATCGGTTTTTGTGCAGCTCATTTCCCTGAGTTTTTACATGGGTCCATTCAACTGTTAATTGTGGAAAACTGGTTAGTGCGATCACCTCCAAAACCATTCAAGCACTTTTCCGTCGCATTTTTGATCGTTTAAAAGTAGTTTCAAAAAAATCGGTTTAAAAATGTGACCTGTGGAGCATGACCAACAGACAGACACGACAACTACAGACAGACAGACGGACATGACCATTTCAATAGATGCTTAAGCTCAGCATCTAAAAACTATTTTAACAATGTCGTGTTATCACGGTACATTCATAAATATTGCCCATGCATTTTATTTATACTTTAGCCATGGGTAGCAAATGTCCTAGGTTCTGGGTAGTAAATGTTCTAGGTTACGGGTAGCACATGTTAGGTTCGGTTTTGGGTAGCAAATGTCTGGGCAGCAAATATCCGGGTAGCAAATGTCCGTATACCTTAATATGGTTGTCTGCCCGTGCTACGAGTGTAAATTGCAACCGTAACGGTAAACTAATCAAGATGAGCACATAGACGTTGATGTTGCCAATCTATAATAAAAGTATATCTGAACAAACCACTGGTAAAGTAAATATCTTAAAGTGGGCAGCCTTTTGAAACTAATGCCTAGAAAGGTTCTTGTTTCGGTGCCACGTTAAGCCGTTATCTATTACGGTACCAGCCCATGTCGGCACGAATTATTAGTTCTAAAAATGTTGAGCTTTAAGCTACGTAACTTGCAGAAATATTTTAAATTAATAAAATAGGTATATCTTTTCACCTGGCTTGTTGATTCATGAAATGGAATACGGAGAATTATTTTTGAAGGCTCACATTGTACATGTTATATATATACGCTGTCATTCTTATTATTATTGAGTTTGAGTGAACTTTATTATTATTATTGTTGTTGCTTAAAAAATACATAAGGCCAAATAGCCCTACACCCATTAAATAAGAACTCTATTAGAACACTGCATTTATTTAATTACCTACGCGGTGTTTATTATTGCTACTTTCAACCACTTTGTTACTACCGCCCACCCCTGGCTTGAGGTTAGTCTATTTTTAGGGCACAAAACACTGCAATGTCCCAGCCCATTTCCAGCTTCATTGAATTTATCATCAGGCATGAGTTACTGGGTGTTGTGTTGTTGCCCAAAGACGGCCAAGGTCGAATGTTCGGTGAGTCATACCCGATTCTTAAATCTTAAATGAAAAAAAAACTGAAGTTTATTTGCTTATGTTTGTGAAAATTCATAATATGTAAGTAATACCTAATTAATAGAATCTTAAGCAGAATTCTTGGGTGTTTACTATTGTTTCTATATTTAGTGCCTCCTAAATCCCATGTGAAGTGGATTACGATGTCATTAATAACTTGTCTTTAAAGTATAAGCTAAAGTTGCACAGTTACTTCCATTAACTACCACCCCTCGAGGATTGTTATATACGCAAGCCGCAAAACAATGCAAACGTCCAAACTAACTAATAAACGTACTATTTCTCCACTCCCTGGGAGGCCGCATTTATCATATGCCCATCGAGCTTCAATATGGGCATGACTTACGGAACATGGACATGTATGTCTTACCAAATCTGAGTATGACTAGCCAGTTCGAGCAAGACTTATCAAACAAATCCCTGAAGTAGAACCAACCCAATTTTGCCAGGTTTGAGCTTTATCCTGTTAGCAAGCAGCGCGTTTCCCGTTCAGAAGACTAAATTCAAAATTAATTCCGCTCCACACTTTAAGATTATGTCAGTTAGAGCACTCATAAAATTTATATGAAACCTGTGGGTGGGGAGTTATTCTACACCCTTCGGATATATGTAAGCCTCCATCGCAGGGCAGTACTTTAATTCATGAGGTGTAAACAATTATTGCTTGATTACTAATTTATAATAACTTTAATCGGCTTCACGCTCGAAATGGCTCAGTGCAGTCCCACCTTTTACCGAACAATACACAGTTTTGCAAACAACACACCGCTGACTTTTTACAGTCAGCAAGAAAATAACTGAAACTATCTGGAAGGAAGGCTGCAATCTGCAATACTGGAACTGGAATTGGAATTGGAATTGAATACGAGATAACCGAATTTTGAATTTTGCGCCTAAAGTAAAGTGAAATCGATACTTTTGTATTCCTGCTATAATTATTTCTATGCTGAACTGTGGTTGAAATAGATTCTTTTGTATTCCTGGTATCTCCGTCAGTCTCCGTGTAAAAAAACAAATACAAATTATTATGGCAGGGGCCCCTACTCATCCAAACTGTCAAAAACGACCATATTAGAATGCTCATATTATCTCTAAATCATGAAACGACGTTTCTCTTTAACTTTGTCCAACTTAGTTTTCAGCATGCAAACAATGGCAGCTTAATTTTGCCAGCCTCCTCTTTCGGTTACCTTAGCTATTTCGTTCACCCGTTTTTGAGCTCTTTACTTTACAAATTTCTGACAAAAGTCCAGTAATTAATTTATTGTGAATAACTGGTTAGCCTAATTACAACTAAAAAACAATACAGACCTGCCCAGTCGCA
>JAQFZE010002978.1:0-13428 GCA_034695245.1 Dicyrtomina saundersi | reverse complement strand
GCTGCGCTGGTTGGTATTTCATTTCTTGTGTGAGGGATTTTAATGTCAGGAAAGTTCATTGGTTGCAATTCAGACACGAAATTCAAAATTTGAAAAATATTTGCCAATATTATTGTAAACCGCATTTGAAGAATGTACTCGGTTATTTTTTAACAGAGGTAACGGTAAATGTGACACAGATACAAATATCTCTGTAAACAATATTTAATCGATTTTCCGACACTACCTTTTTCATCTTTTTACCGAGCTCCTCCATTAATAATTGCTACAGGAATACTGTAACTTGACTTTTACAAATATTACGGTTATGAACATTTGACATTTATGAGCATGTAAAGCATATAAATTAACTAAAAAATAATAAGAGATATTGTAGGCACTAGAAATTTTTAGTTGAGGTTATCTGTTACTTGGAAGAACTGCGAAAACATTATTTGCTTAGGATGTATCTTGTCGAGAGCTAAGACTAATAAAGCTTTATTTACCTCAATTTTACTGTACAGATATTTTCAAGCTGGAGGTAGCCCAGAACAAGTTATTGAACTGTTGTCAAAAAATTACCACGCATACGCGCAGATGGCTAACCTAATGGCAGAGTGGATAATGTCTGCAGGTGGGTATTTAAAATGTTAAAACTACTAGTGATGCGTTTTGCTGTTGTGTTGCGTGTCCTTTTAATATTAATTTTGTCATTTTGGTAGGAGCTAATATAAATGAAGTTCGTTCTATGGTTGAATCTAGCCTGCGAGATATGATAATTAAAACTTTTGATCCCAAGAAAGCCGACACAATATTTTCAGAAGAAGGAGAGGTACTGTAATTTGTTGTACTTTCAACTTTTTCTAATACTGATATTTTTTATGTTTACTGCTCATTGTACAAATTTTGTAGACGTGCAGATTACTCAGTCGAAACATTTAAAAACTCTTTTCTTGTAGACCCCTGGTTGGTTAACGGAGATGATTGAACATCCTACCTGGAGGTCTCTGGTGTATCGTCTTGCCGAAGAATACCCAGATTGCCTTATGTTAAATTTTACTATTAAGGTAATTTTTGTGTCTTTGCTATTTGTGACCAGGCGCCTTATTCTGGGGAGGATGTAGCAATTAATTACACAACTCCGTTTGTTCATTATAAAGCTTATTTCTGATGCTGGATATCAAGGAGAAATTACAAGTATCACGACTGCTGCTCAGCAAATGGAAGTTTTCTCACGGATGTTAAAAACATCTGTAATTAAAATTTTATCAAGTGGGGAAGAGGCGATGTTGAAAAATATGCAAGACACTGCCGTGAGTCTTTACGATTGGACTGTTTTATCTTTTATTGAATAGATATATATTCTTATATTAGGTAATCTGATTTGACCTATGAAATCCATTACAGGAAATGATCTGCCACGCGGAACATACATTTGTGTACAGCCAAGTACTACTACATGTCCTTATGCAAGAGTCTAGAGGTGCACATCTAATGAAAAGATTATGCCAAGAAATTATTAAACAAGCCCATGCAAAGTAATTTAACAGAGAAATGGTATTATTTTTGCACAGCTCTAATAGTGACATAATTTAGCATCTAACAGTGTGATTTTATGTGTAGTTCTCAGGATGTAACTTCTGTAGCAATGGCTTTAAATGGAGCTACGGCTTACCCAAGAGCCTGTCAAGCTTTAGCTGCAATGTTATCCAGAAATGCCCTTAATCCAGCTGATATAACAGTATTGTACAAAATGTATTCAGCACCAGACCCTCCTCCAGTAGATCTCATTCGTTCCCCACAATTTTTAGGTGAAATATTGCACTCGAAATTACAATTAACATACGCACTTAACATGAAAACAGCAATTGTATGTACTTGTTTTTTTTTCAGAACTCTTAATTGACTCTCTGTTTAAACCAGGAAGTAAGCTAAATCCAGAGCATAAGTCCAAATATGTATACCTTCTCGCCTACCCAGCTAGCGTAATTGATATCTTTAAGCGTTCTCAAAGAAGTACTTTGAAGCAGGATGAATTAAAACCAACTATCCAAGCCGTGGAAAAGGTTCATTCCATTTGTATGAGCGGTAAAAGTGGAAGTGAACTTGTTGTCGAAATCCCTTCCTTGTACCAATGCTTGAAGTATGTTACCAAGTTAATAAGCATTAACACTCATTCATATTATATGAATTTATCTCATAGCTAATTTTGAATTGATAATTTATAACGCTGTTATTCTTTTCATCCAAAAACCATAATTAAATTGTGAATGACGGTTTTTTGTTCTTACTGTCTAAATGGCTAGCGTAGCGTAATAGGTACGCCAGTTGTAAATACCTAGACATTTACTCTCTCTCTCTCTCCTAGTGCAATAGTGTATTACTATCGTATGGTGAACGTATGATTTTTATATTAATGTGTGTGTATTCCAGGTATCCTGTTGTTGGGATCGGAGTTATTCGCTGGGTTGAATCCATTGTAATGGATTCCTCTTATTTTAAATTGTCAACGGAACATGTTCCTATCCACATAGCACTTGTAGATGAAATTGTTTCATGTCATCCGCTTCTTCACCAGAAAGTTTTGGATTTACTTATAAAATTGTTTGAATCAAAACAAGACGAGCTGGAAATTCTTGTTCAGGTAAATTATGTTGTGATTTTTTGCACTGTCTAGCAGTTGCACCATCAACCGTATTTGACCAACTAAGCGCCGGGCTGTCAGTCCAAAAAATGTAATATTCGCCAGGGGCTCCAATAAGCGCGTAATAAATAGCCCCTGGGCAAAGTAAAAGTAGTATAGAACTTGTTTAAAATAAAATGGCTGAATGATAATAGAATCACGTTTTGGACAAAAGTAATCTCTAGTATACATTATTTTGTCAGGTGTCAACATCACAAAAACTGTTTTAGGCATAATTTTGATGAATTGCAGTTTCATTTTTGACCAACAAATTTTTTAAATTAAATAACCGCCGGGTTCAAATAAGCTCCGGGCTGTCATTCCCGAAAATTGAATAAGAGCCCCGGAGCTTATTTGGTCAAATAAGATATTTGTTTCTATGAATAATACTCTGTAATTACTCGATTTCATGTATGAAGCTTGAAAATTAAACGTACGTGAACCTGTTTTAAATATTTTTAGCTCGAAATGAGAAAAATGCTTCTGGATCGACTTGTTCATTTACTTACAAAAGGATGTGTTGTACCCGTGCTAAAGTATATCAAGCAGTGTTGGAAAAAGGGTGATACGGATGTTTCTTTGATTCGCTATTTTGTTATGGAAGTAAGTCATCTCATGGTTATCACTATATACAAGTAACTGTTCTTTCTTTTGCTTAGTATTTCAAAATTCGTTCTGTCATTTTGGGAGCTGAAGTTAAACTTATGCGTTTTCCATAGGTTCTAGATTTAATTACTCCACCATACTCACTGGAATTCGTACAATTCTTTCTGCCCTTAGTCGAGAATGAAGAAATCACAGGAAGTCTTCAACGTCATGAGGGGGAGCAAGATCGAGTATCGGAGTTTATAGGTAATATTGCGCTAATATTCATATTTATTTTTAAATTGTATTCACTTCGTCAAGCGTCTTTTCTTAGAATACTATTTGGTCTTTGCGTGTGTAGAGTGTTTCCAAATTATACTCAAAATTTAGTATAATAAAGAAATTATTTTGTTTTCAGTTCATTGTAAAGCCAATTATGCCTCCCTGTGAGAAGAATACCCAGGCATATCTTCATTTTAAACTTAGAATGTACAGAACACATTACATTTTCAACGTTAGGTTTAGACATAGCATGCAGTTACAGGATTGAGCGTTTCGTCCTTTTTTTATAACCTTGAAAATATTTTTGTGCTGTGAAATTTTTGGAGTGATAATTATTAGTTTTTTACTGTGTGATGATGTTATATTGTAATTTGTAATAAATCAAACGTAATTTTAGTATCAGCAGTACATTCATTCGTACGATTTTCTTTATCTTTCTTCACATCACAATGTACTCCCCAATCCATGCAAACACACCGTCACACAGCTCTATTCGTAAGGCGTACTGTTTTATATACGAGAGTGACATGTTATGAATTTAGGAATAAATTATTAATCATCATCACGAATTATAATTTCCATGACAATGTGTTTCATCACTAGACATAACATAAGCTTGTTTTTGAATCTTGAACTGCTGTACCCTATAAAAGGATATTTATTTTTCAGTAACATTTAAAAAATTAATAACTTGAATATTTTACTATGTTAAATTCATAGTAATTTCTGGAATCCGTAATGTTAACTCCGGACATTATATTTCTATGATTTATTTACAAAATTATCAAAAAATATAATATACACCAATAAATCCACTCCCGTACATCTGGGATTGTGATCTGCTACGCCGCTCTACAAATGTCGGTAAATAAAGCTCAGGCTTATAAAAGTTGCGTACATTCCTATTTTTAATATAATTTGAATTATTGATAAAACACCAGAGACCGAAAACAAGGTAATTACTAATAACGGTTTGAGTGGGAGCAGGACCTAATAAATTAGTATGAGCATATACTGACCTGACGTATCCAAATTTGAAGTAGCTAGCATAACTAGCATGTAAAATGCATCAAGTTTTTCTAATTCAATCGTGCGAAGCCCATGACTATAAATGGAATGGAGACCGAGAACAAAGAGAAAACGCGTATATCTGACCTAAATGATATTCGAAAAGGCTCAACAATTGTGAGCGACAAACAGGGACGTCAATCAGTGTACAACAAAGGTAGCGTTCAAAGGCAAGTGAGGAAAAATTTAAAACCGAAGAATCTACGACCTGATGGAAGTAAAACAAGAGACAGTGTAGGTAATAAATTGTGTACTATACAAATTTGCTTGCGCAAACTAGGCGTATTGTGTTCTCGAGTAATCGAAATTGTTTGTAAAATCTTATAATGTTTTCAAAAGTAATGATCATTAATGATAGTTTTATAGTTTATGCTTTATATTGAGCAGCTGGCCCTCTGACCCAGAACAAATCCCTGGGCCCAAGCTCAAAGCCATTAGCCAATCCACTCAGTAAACGTTATGTAGACAGCGAGTCCATCAGACGAAGGGACACTACTACTAGTAGTACCCATCGAAATAAGTTACCGGGTGCAGCCGTAGCCGAAAGTAAAAAGCGTAAGAGCCATTTGAGCCATGACAGTTATGTCAGTTCTGCAAGTCGTCACAGTGAGAATAGCAATGTTTCACGAGCAAGTTTCAAACATAATGCCTCAACGCACATTCTTCGGATTCCACGAAAAGTAATAATTTATTGCTCGTCGATCTGAAATCCCCTAATTCAAATTATTTATCATTTCAGAAATTTAAAAATTTTGTGAAATATAATATTAGATGTGTAATTATCCATACAACTGTGTAATATCTTGGACTATCGAAAATTTTTAAACTCGCTAGATACGTGCGAAAATATGGAACTTAGTGAGTGTGGAAGACCAACTTATACTCCGACATGTATGCAAGATAATAAAGGGAGATATTGACAAATGTGTAGGAGTCCGTGCGGAACTCGATGAAAACGATGATGCCTTTGAGTCCCTGATCAAATTAGGAATACGTAAAGCAGTGGTATTGGATTTAAGCACTTTTCATGGAGAAATCCTCCGTCATCCAGAATTACTCCAAGAATTGTGGATCATGGGTACTATCCGTTCAATCACATTATCTCGGCTCCTGAAAGAATGTCTGAACATACACCTACTTTCCATTCAATTTAACAAAGAATTACTCAGTCTGAAGCCAAAATTGTTCCCACAAGACTCACAGTCAAAACCAAATCTAAAGATCCTCCCCAATCTCAAATCTTTAAGATTACAATCCGTGACCAAGAGTGAGCTAGACTTAAAGTATGTGGCCAATACCTTAATTGGGCTCATTGAAACGCATCTCCTGAATGAAATTCACCTACAAGAAATCTCTGTCTCCATTATTCATAGGTTCTCTCATGATTTAATAGATATGTGTAGCCAAATCATGTCCGTCTTGGTATGTGATAATTGTGAATTCTTACAAGATCTTCGAATGGAGGTAAAATTTCAGCACGGGCCAAATGCGTCAGTGGAGGAAATGTTAGGATTGAAGCATGATCACGATACAGGCGGTGGAGGGAATCATGGAGCCTACATAAATTATAGGGAAACTTGTCCAGACCCTCAACACCCACACTGGAAAGACTTTAAAAATTTACAGCAACTATATTTTTCTTCCAATACAATCGAATATTCTTGCTACTGGGAGAGAATGACGATGCATATCAACGCCTTGAAGACGTTGTACTGCGAGATTACAAATCCAATCAGCTGGACTTTCTACAAAAACTTTATACAAGGTTGTGAAAAGACATTAGAGTCCGTCACTTTAGAATGTGTCGATTACCAAAGTGCCACTTCGGCGTCCACACCATTAGATGTAGATCTGTCTATATTTAGTAAATGTAAACGTCTCCAACTTCTCTCAATGTCACAGAGCAAACATCCAACTCTGAAAGGTTCAAGAGTGTTAAATGTGTCCAAATTACCACGTTCTTTACAAGTAATAAAATTGTCATGGCTCACAGTTTCACCGACTCAAGCATTTCACCTCGTTCGATTCTCTCGAATGAGACAACTGAGGCTCGCCTACTGGAGCTCAACGGACACAGCTTTTGGAAGATTTTTGTGCTTACTTCGCTGGGGCTACACACTCGGTTGTACAAATTTAGGGGAATTGATTATAGTTGACTTAAAAATTCGCTTTCAGAATAATAAAAGACGCTTTATGGTGCTTCTTGAGAATAAAAACGTTGATGGTAATTACATTGATTATAATGAAACACAATTATTTTTAAAGAAATACTCGTGAAATAAAAAATAATCGTTGTTTTTCTTTTTAACTAAGTAATTTCAATTATACATATAGTCATAAAATATAATTACGTATCTAAACAGTATTTATTCATATTAAAATTTACTACCGTTATAACTTTCACAAGATCGATTTTTAACTTATATTTTTTAACCTAGGTACATATAATTCACAGAGCATTTGTTTAGTGATTAGCTATTTTAATTTATGCGCGAGTCCTCTTTTAAGTACGTGCTCTAAAGGAGACTCACCTTCGTATGACGAGGGATTACGGAACGTTTTACCAATTCTATCCCAAAGTGTAAAAAATTGCCCATAGTTGAAATTGTAGAATAGATGATGATCTGTGTGATGTGCGGAGCCATTGACGACGAGTTGAAGAGATTTTGGAACTCGAAAGTCTCCATCATGGATGGATACCGTCCAAATATTGACGAGAAAAAACATTGTGAGATATACAAATTTATTCATTGGCCAAACAAAGACATAAATATGGTATGGGAGACTCTGTAGGAAGCCATCCACGGGGTGGAATGCATGAGAGGCAAATGGCGTTGGCACCTTCCACAAATGATGGATTTTGTGGAGACGTTTGTAAGCCCATGGGTTATGCAGACCACGGTGAATCCAGTAGATTAGGCAGTCCGTAAAAAGTATGAAGGTGATTACTGAGAAAGGTATGCTCCACCATCCTGCCAAAGAAAGATTTACTCCACAAATGGTACATAATGTAAAACATAAGTAAAACTAGATAGTAAAGCTTCAAATAGCTCCCGGGTCCCTATCAACTCCCGGGGTATTCAGCATTAAATAAAATGGGGAGGATACTGTGTTTTTAATACCCTGTTTTCTAATTACACCCCGCTTTTGGTGCAAAGCTTAAGCTAATTCCCTGGGGAGTTATTGGAAGCTTTACGTAGGCCTGTAGGTAGGTAATACACGACACATTGTACACTGCTCCTACATAGCGTATAGGTATGTAGGTGGTACCTAGGAACCTACTTAACTTGTAAATCCCTGCATAAGCTACAGCTATTTTATTTAATGCTATTGACTTTTATTAGAAATTGTAACTATACGCAAAACTAAAAAAAAGTCGCAATAAATTGAATGATCAAAAAATCCTGAACGGGTTTTGTGAGTCAGGTGAGATAGTAATAGTTATAGTTATGTTTTTAGTTTTGCATACCAAACGTTGATTCATCCACGGAGTTCAATAGCCTCGAGTAGCCCCGTACTTCCAGTACGAAACAAAAGGAGGATAGGAAACCCATAACAGGGACACCAGAAGCTGCTACCTTAATTTCCTTCCAGATCTGATCCTATTACAATTGATAATAAAAAAAGGTATATTATAAAAAGTATAATCACCATATCAATTACTCCAGTATTTTTATTACTGTTCACTTTAACTATTATCAGTCAAGTTAGTTGATTAAATGTATTTATACACTTAAACTATAGCATCGGGTAACACTTAAAGGTAACTGTATATATGTACACGTGTAAAATTACTCCCTTATATTTCATTGGATTCAAAATTCGATTGCTCCAGCGCTTGTAGTTTTATTGTACGTTTATTAATGGATGTTTTGAAAAGATAAAATTAGTATTAAACAAAAGCCTTTTTATTAAATTGAATTACAATTAGGTACAATAGGTAGGTGTAGGTACATAATATGAGCAAAAATTTTCAAAAAATCAATTCAGCGAGGCAAAATGCGTATTCTTGACATGTTCTTAAAGCCAATCAACCTTTTTTCCAATCCTCTTTCTTTCAGTAAAAATATATACATAATTTTGAAGCATCAAAATTTTATAATTTTGAATTTAACCCCAACCTCTAGAAATAAAGGATGTTTCTTTAGCCTGTGGTCGAATATGAAGAAATAGCTAATAGAAGCAGTCATGAAGTAAAGAAAATATCCGCCCAAAGTTACTAGGACCATGAGGGAGGTAAACTGGCGTAGTACAGAATCCTCTTTCCATTCTGTCGGGTAAATGAATGGTGTGAGAAAATGCTCGTCGCAAGCTTCGAGTATTGTATCCATGGTTTAAGTAGATATCTGAAAACAATAATTTTATTACAATTAACTTGTGTTAGATTAATGAGAGATAGACAACTTTATTCAAAAATAAACTTGACACTGTCCTCCAATGAGGATAGCCTAAAGACTCAGTATACGGGACATACTTTTGGTATACATAATTATGTGATTTATGATGGTTTAAACTTTAAATTGAAAAAATTAGGTAATGCTAATTACTAAATTTAAACATCACAAAAATCAGTTTCCATCAGCTGATCAATTGAAAAAAATATCATTTTACAGCCCATTTCAATTTTTCCCATAATATAGTGCCTTAATTACACTTGCCAACCCATTCCATATATCTACCCCGCCACTGCCACCGTACCAGTAATAAAAACCAAAGAATAATAATCACATAACATAATCGTAGTAAGTATAATACTGTACTTGAATACCAAGAACACAAACAACCACAATAATGAATTGTTATCCATAGTTATATTTTTTCTCTTTCCCTTTTATCAGCCGTAATATAAGCAATTTATTCGAATTTCATATGAATTATTTTGCAACTTTAATATAATTTACGTATTAAGTAGTTAGAATAAAATTAGCTTTGATTGTAAGTTACTTGTATGTTCTTATAGTGCCAAGATTCTGTTTCTGTTTTACACAAAATAATTACGGTATGATGATATTAAATGTTACGACGGACATAATGTTGTCTGTTGAAAAAACTGCGTCTATGAGCACCTATCTGTAATTAGTTTAATGAAATTAAACTAACTTTCAACCATTCAGTTTAAATGATGTGAATGATTTCAATGCCGTTTAAGCTGAAATAATTATGTTCGACTTTTGTATCCTCAGAAGGTCAAAAATATGAATATGAAATGACAGGTACCTATATATACTTATATAGGTATAGGCTCGGATAACAATTTTTATTATCTTATCGTATTTATGCAATCTGCTCCTTATTTGTAGGATTTTTAATTGAAATAAAAGAATATGCATTCATCGCATCATAGTCATTTGCAATATAATCCCAAATGAGGTCCCCCATTTATCTACGAGTATTTAGTGTTAATCTCAAATTAGGTCTTTATATATAGTTACCCAAAAATCTGAGTGTGATTATAGAAAATAGAACTTTAGACACTTGTACTGCCCATCCTCTTCTGACATCTGCGAAGATAAAAAACTGAAGGCAATTATTGCACGGAACAACCGAACAACTCGATGATTACGGCTATTTAATTATTGCTGATTGAGAAAAAAACAGTAATCATATACTTCATTAAAATATTGTCACTCTTGAAAATCAGAATTGGAATCATGAATCTATACAATACATTATACACGCTTATAGAAAAGATCTTAGCAACAATCTTGTACGGCAGTGCTACTAGGTTTAGGTTTAGATGTTACCTTTAACAGGCTTATCAGCAAATTTTAAAATATCTGAGAGTGGGGAAATCGGCTAGTCACGTGTAACAGCGCTGTAAGTTAGAAAAGCCCAACAGCAACTCAGTTAAAATCTACAGTAAACCTGTTGAAGCATTTATATACGTTACTGTATATGTATATGCTAAATTAGTGATCCATTACTAAATGTGTTGTGTCAGTCCAGTGGTTAAGGAGGAAGTTACCTATGGCGAAGGTTGAGGGTTCGAATCCAACTTTTTGTGTTATTTTTAAATCAATAAGGCCGTTCAACAGGATTAGCTGCTGCGTGATCTAACCAGTAGCCGCGGAAGGTCAATTTATTTCCAGGGGGGGACAAGCCTATGTTATGCATAGGTACATAATATTAATACTCATTTATTAACATTATAGCAATTTAAAATTTCAGGAGGGGACAATGCGCCCGTGTCCCCCCCGGCTCCGCGTTAATATAACTGCAGTATCGGTAAATCCCTAACTGAAAGTGCTGAACCTCTGTCAACAACTTCTGGTGTTGATGTTTGATGTCAGAGTAACAGCAAAATCACTCAAAAATTAACAGTAATCAGTAACGTGGTAAAACCTTGCCCTTATTTTTCTAAGCGTGTATGAACGCTGAAAATTTTGCTTGGTCTTCACCTCATCAAGATAAATTATTTCTGTGGCGCTTTACAGGCAGGGCGGCGAGAAATGGCTAAAAAAGGTGGACACGTCAACACTGTCGAGAGTCATTGTTTATTTTTGAAAATATTTTTGCTTGTTTAGCATAAAAAAACCTTACACTGCGTTAAGTTGTCCAAGAAGAGATAAGCATTTCGCCGGTGAAGTCGGTGAAGAAGCAAATCCCCATCTTTCCGATATTTTCTAAACGCAAATCTGCATCTTTCCAATAATGATTAAAAAAGCAAAACCGGATCTTTGGAAGGCGGCTATTAACTGCAGACGGCTCAATTTGCAACCGAACTTCAGGACTGTAGCTGTGGTGCACTTGGGTAAGAAGATACCAGTTTTTGAATCGGAGCGTGCAGAACTATACTCGTTTTCTATGGAAAGATGCGGTTTTGATTTTAGAAAATATTGGAAAGATGGGAATTTGCTTCTCCACCAACGATTTTATGGTTTTATATTTGTGTGGTTTGTATACAATATAATTCAATATATTATTAAAGACTGAACAGTCTTTATTATGACATAAATAAGACTTCAACTTCAACAGGATAGGAATCGGCTGGAACTGGAAGATGGTAGGCGCTGCAATTCCATTAATATTTAACTGCAAAATCCAAGTGTACATACTTATAGGCACTTGCCTTTTGCCTTGTGGTTTATTTATAGTATAGCTGGCTCCAGTGGAGTAGAAGAGTAGAGGACAAGAAACGGACGTAAAGTTGAAAGTAAAAGCATACAAGAGTACCGTATTTCCTATAATAGTAGACGGGCCTGTAATAGGAGACGGACTTTGCCTTTAATTGTAGACGCGTCTGGGAGGTCGGTGCTTGAATAGTTCAAGTGTCTATTTTAGCACACTATTATATGGCAGTAGACGGGTCTGTAATAGTAGACGGGTGACGGGTCTGCCTGGGAGGTCGGAATTTGAATAGTAGACGGGTCTACTATTGTAGGAAATACACAGTACATAAAAACTAATAAATTAATGTAGATCTGCCAATAGGAGCGAAGCACGTCGTCTAGTATTATGTAATGTTCCTCAGTGCAATGGTTCATAGTACTCACTACTTTTACGTGATCTGTCTGGCTTAAAGTGTGTAAGAACTATATTATACGAACTTAAGGAACGCACGATGAACTTTAAAACAAAACTAGCATTTCGTTTGTTTTGTCTCATAGAATAATAAATGAATGCATCAACATCTCCAATGCTTCACGAGTTCTCAGTTGCATATCAACTCCTGCCTTGTGCTTATGTATTACGGGCTGGGAATGCCGGGTGGATCTGCATATTGTGCAGACTTGAGCCAAAAGTAAATTCTTGACTAAATAATTATTCTATGCCTGTTTTTGGGTATACCTCGTTAGCGTAAGCTAGAAGAAGGAGCTGAGTAAAATTATTTCCCAAATTATTATCATATCTGTATATATGAAATCATTTTGGCCTTGGACCCATTACCCTTTTACAAAATTCTATGATGCAAATTTTAATTTATAAGGATATATAATGTAATTTGTTAGTTGCATTTTATTCAAGATCAAGTTGCACAATTTAATATAATACAATCAATTGGGAGCCGTGTGTGTGTGAAAGACAAGATACGTATAGGAATTATTACAGTAAAGTGTGTGCGACTTTTTTGTGATTTCGTCTATTTCCGCTTCGCTTGACAAACTTGATGAGAGCGATTCCAGTTTTTGTAAAAATCGATACCAGAAAGTGCAAAACATTAACATTCACATTTTGTTCTATCACATACAAAAATAGCGTACACCTGTTGAGTTTTTAATTTTATCCACAACTTATGACGATTTCCAAATCGACACAATTTCTCGTTTTTAAATTGAAAAAAAAGGATCAACCAATAATAATAATTGTGACTTTGTGATCCTATACGAATGAAAGTGTAAGTATACTATTTACGTGCTCCGCGACAACGAAACTCTGATAAGTAATTATACGCTTCCGGTTGGTGCCTACATCCGCAATCTGTAGTTCTCAATCGTTTAAGTTTTGCTGTTACCGCATACCACATATTAATACAACATAATATGAAGTAATTAACTAGGTAATTTGTTACATTATATTGCGCATTACCACCGCTGCTACTTACGTCGACTACGAATTCATTTTCGATACTTTTTGCGCTATTCCATTCACATTAATTTTTAAGGCGCACAACATTTCACGGCCATACAAATAAACCAATTCAGTTGTATGTTTATTTACCTTTTGTTATCCCTTTTTATATTTAGCATTTAAATATACTATTCACATATTCTCTGAAGGAAATAGATAAAAAGTAGTTTATTTTGCACTTCCATACATTGCCTTTCACGTAAAAAAATGGCAGTGGCCTCTTGTAACGTTAACACCGCAGTGGCGGTGGATTGATATTGATA
>JAQFZE010002977.1:0-13429 GCA_034695245.1 Dicyrtomina saundersi | reverse complement strand
AAAAATTTTGAAGTTAACAGATTAATCGTTTAAAATTAATAGAAAACTCTGTTATTATACCCTAACCGATAGTCTGTGGAGCTTTTTTCTTAGCGTGTATGTATTGTAGTTTACTTATGCCACTTCTGTAAACAGAACGAATTAGAGACGATGAAACAATCAAATTTTTGTAAAAGGATTGTGAAACAAAGATTAACGCTCAGGCTCAATGCTTTATGCGACGGTGATAACAAATGGACTAACCTGGCCTAAAACGGTGGGGCAGAGTTTGGCAATAATGCTCGTTGTGAGGACCTTTTGTACCGCTGGGTCCATATTCACGATTTCGCAGTAACCACCACGAAGGCCGCATTCACCCGTAAAACCTATATGGTAATTCATTCAGTTAGCAAATAGAATAACGTAAAACGGTGTTGTAATTTATTCCAGAAATTAAATTTAAAGTTCACGACAGTAACTATTAACTAACCTTAAATGCACGATTAAGCGCCGGGGCTCAAATAAGCGCCCGGATGCCACTCTAAAAAAATTATCAAGCTCTCGGCCGCTTATTCGAATAATTAATTTGAGATTCATTATTGGAGATAAAATTCATCTTTTAATTTACCTTTGGAGCAGGAAAAGAAAGACACGAGTTCCATTGAACTAAATGGACTCCCCATCTCCACCATGACGCGCTTGAAGGACAAGAATTCTGAGCCCTCGTAAATGTTATCCTGGTAAACCTGATCCAGGCAATCGTATCAATCACATAATAATTTTATATTCGACACCTACATATATTTTAATTCAGCAAACAATACGTATGGCGTGAGCGAGCCCGGCGGAATGTAACCATAAAAGTGCAAATAGTTAAAAACTGAGGACCACCTGCACTTAAGGTGAAGTGGCTCATTACTGTAGACTGTAGCCAACCCCAGAACAACCCATTATGCAAATTTTAATAGTTCGTGTAGTAGTCGTACCCGTAAAAGTCGCCCCCGCATTACTCGCCCCCACATTACTCGCACCCACATTACTCGTACCCAGGTGTTAGTCATCCCCTCGCAACTTGCACCCATGCATTACTCGCACCCGTCGTATTTCTCATCTGCCAGAATAAATAGATCCTCCTCCCAAGCAAAATTAATTATCTCTTCCATATTCTCCCGAGTGAGTACATTTCCTGCAAAGTTCATAAACGAAATCACACTATGGTAAGATGGTCCAAATTTTAATGACGAGGCGAGGGTTTAAACAAAGTTCAACCTATTAAATTATAAACATTATTGAATGGAATGCAAATAGATACATAATAATTTCAATACTTGATGCCAAATGTTGATTAGATATGAAAGTTCCATACTTAAAGATGAGATTAAAGAGTATTCGAATGTAATTTACCTGTCGGATTTCCAGGATTGATCACAACGAGTGCACGAGGGTTACACGTGAGTCTGGCTTCGTCAATTGCTCGTTTCAACTCCGCTACAGACAGCGCCCATCCCCTGGACTCGTCCAAATAGTATTCAATCTATGTCAGCGTGAATTAATTACAGTAATTACTGCCAGCGTCTACCATATTACTTAAAATACCTACCGGATCTCTAATATCTCTCGGGTCTCTTATAACCCTTAAATTGAGTCTGTGGCTAATTTTGACGTAACTCCCGGTGGGAGTTACTGGAGGAAATACAGTACATATAGTTTAGTACATCTTGGAAACATTGAGCTGATTTCAACGAGTTATACATAATTTTTTGAAGCTCTCGAAAAATATTAAATATATATTTCTTTCAAAATTGAAATTTTTTTCTAAAATTTGCCATTAAAACAACGCGATTTTTAACAAAAAATATGTAACACAATGTATATAAAGAACGCCGATTTTTTTATAATAAAATTGTACTATTAACATTAGTGTTCGAATTATGCATCACCTATATTTTACAGTGAGTGACCGGTGGTAACTTTGAAATATAAGGTTTGGCGGGATTTCCAAAATTGTCCTTATTCTTAGTTCTTTAAAAGAATGAAAATTGACTAAAACACCGATGAATGGTAAATTATGTGTGAATAAATAAAAAATTATATAATTTGCTTACGGTGGGCATATCATATTCCCCGAGAGTGGCTGCATATATTGGATACTGCGGGACTGGAGTGAGCACACCGCGGACTTCTTCCCATTCTCATCCACACGTTTGAATAGCTTTAAACAGGCCTATTATTGAAAAACATTTAAATAGTAATACACATGTGTTTCCATATTCTTTTAAACTGCTATGTGTATTATAAGTAGGTACATAGCATCTATACCCGAATTCCATCTGACGCCCCAGCAATCAAAATGATATTTTTTGGACTCGCTCTACTATCAGTAATGTGTGGGCCTGTAATAAGGTTTTTTAAATAAATAATTTTTATTAAAATTATTTTCCTTCCATGTAACCACTTTTCTTTTTTTTTCCCCTTTTTTGCTTCACATGCAAACGGCAGTAATGTACCAGTGTTATTTCATTGCGATCGTGAGACGTATTGTAAATGTTATCGGAACATTCAGGATTGGGATCTTGCTCGTACATATTCGTATCCTAGTCCCTGTGGTACCCTATATATTCGTATCCTGACAAGTGCAAAGTAACATCGAGAACGGTTGTAGGACATTTTCCTCCTAAAACGTATCGAGGACACTTTCCGTCTAGTATCAAAATCACACCACTAAAAAGGAAACGAGTGTTTCTTTCCAAAAAATTATGCATTCGAAGACATTCCAAAAAATATGCACTAACAAAATGATTTTCCGGGAGGAAAATGTCCGCTTCCCGCAACAACACAATCATCATTGACAGTGCAAATTAATTGTAGTGTATAAGAGCCGGTTGCTGGCACTATATGTACTCTATTGGTGTAATTTCAAGCTACAGGTTGTCTCTGCTTCAATAATAAAACTGAGGAAGGTAAAAAGATAAGAAATCTTGAAAAAATTTGGAAATTGTCTGGAAAGTTATCACACTATAGTTGACCCCGTATATTTTTTATTTTTGGTAATTTTATAGGCTCAAGGGTCAGTTTAGCAGTTTATGGAAAAAAAAATCCTGACCGTTATGAATGACTAAGTTTGTGCAGAATCACTTCCTTACAGAACTATATATAATTATTACATACAACATCATGAATGTTAAAAAGCTGACGCTGACTGTATGAGATTGTGCAATGAAACGTTGCTGGTTATGATCATACTAACAACGTTAAAAAAACATGTAAATGGAACATTTTGCACTTTTCAAAAACATGCAAATAAAACATTTAACACTTTTCTCAAAGCATTTACGTAAAAATTTTACGCTTTTCAAAAAAATGCAAATAAAACATTTTGCACTTTTCAAAAACATGCAAATAAATTTTGTTTCACATTTCAAAAACATGGAAATAAAACATTTTCCACTTTTCTCATAACATGTAAATAGAACATTTTGCACTTTTCTGAATCAAGTAAAAAGAAAATTTTGCAGTTTTCAAAAACATACAAATAGAACATTATTGTTTACCAAAGAAAAGCTTCATAATAAAATCAAAATAGTAGTTTTTGCTTGGAAAAAACTTGCTGCCCAAAAGCAATTCCTTCGTCCGGCCCTAGGCTGCGCTACTGAAGAAGCACAATCGCGGATTACCAATTCACACTACATACTAATACTGTGTAGTCTTAAAACATAATTTTCTACATAATAACTTTAAGGGATTGACTGGTTGATTGTTGGTTCATAGCTCAGCCGTCACCGTGTGCCCATTTATGCTCCATTCAGTCCTCAGTAACAAAAACTATAACTTTGGAAAATTCTAAAATAAAATTATCAAAATATGGACCATATTTTGAATTTTAGACACGGGCCCGTAGCAAACAGTTCATAGATAATTTATGTTTAGATGAGTGTTTGGATTTTATTTTCTAGTTTTTTCTGTAATAGTTTGTAATTTATCTATATTACATAATATATTATGCTTGCGAAAAATAGTGGGCTGAGAATAAACGTAAAAGGGAGAAGCTCTGAGCTCTCTACCGCATCCCGTCTCCCCAGAACTCGCAACTGCATTTCGGCTCCTTTTCCTATACTTTTAACATTGGCCTTGGCCGGCACGCAGTCGAAAAAAATTTGCCATTTACAAAGCACTGCTTGAGCTGGGACAAAACTGGCAAGCTTGCTGAATGTATGTTTATGTATGTATGTACATATGTATCTGTATACGCTACTATAAGAAATATATTGCGAAAATTCTGCACACTCCTGGTTTCAAGTTTCAGCGATACACGAGAAGGAATTGCAAGCTTCCATTCTGCAAAGACTGCAATAAAGCAGCGTTAAAAAGTAAGGGAAGCTTTTCGCAAATTACTTTATCCTGTCGAAGGACTTGAGTAGAAAACCCTAACCTGTCTCAACATTTCCAGAGTTTGAGTTTTCCTCACAAAGTTCCGAATATTTTATTATGCCAAGAAAATTAATTCATTAAGTGTACAACTTGCTCTAATTAATTGTTCACTGATCATGTGTATAGTGTTTATTAGCATGTTTTACTCAGAAAATATATCACATTACGAACGACCATAACAAAATTCTTTGGCAGACGCTAATTACATAATTTGTATTTTTCATGTGTAAAAGTTTACTAGTTTTTCTGTGACAAAATTGTGACTCAAA
Source organism: Dicyrtomina saundersi (assembly GCA_034695245.1). Taxonomy (NCBI): domain Eukaryota; kingdom Metazoa; phylum Arthropoda; class Collembola; order Symphypleona; family Dicyrtomidae; genus Dicyrtomina; species Dicyrtomina saundersi. The sequence goes on along the minus strand of JAQFZE010002977.1, from coordinate 8,753 downwards.
ATAAGCTATGTATCTCCCATCGTCAATAAAACAGATTGCTTATATCACTATTGTAAACTTAATGGACACGGACATAATATTAAAATAACAAGATCTGAGCTAAAGGAAAGGAATTATGTGGGTGAGATATCCACTTCATTTTCTTTTCTATGTTATTCAAATTGATTTCCTATTCTTGAAACAAACGATGCTTGGCTCACGCGCTGTAACGATTCATGAAATTCTTATGGAATTCTTGGAACTTGGTCATCATAATCTTGAGTTTATCCATGGAGGGGAGCAGAGTGGTTCTTAAAAAAAAATAAATCCAATCAATACAAAAAATCTTAAGAAATCTCTAAAACTGTTTCACGCCTCAAATCAAATTCCATAAATATTATAATGCTTTCTGTTAAATTTCGCTTGCAGACCATCACGTCATAATAAACCATAGGGAAGAAAATTTTAAATTTCAAAATTTTGAAGGGGTTTAATAAATATTGTATCATTGATCACACTTTTGGGCGTTTGTTCACATTGAGGCAAGGCGCTATATACCTAAAATGATAGGTTCCATTAGCTTGTCCCACTCCAGACCCTGGCACAACAGAGATCCCAGTCTCTTCCAGCAGTTCCATGGTGTAGAATACGTCCGGCTCCATTCCCATCTCGATTGCAGTTTCCACTGCTTTGATCGGCAGAATTACCTGGTCATATGAAATTAATTGCCTGTCAGTGTCTTGTACAAATATGTGCTTTAAACAATGAACTGATCTGTGTGAAAACCCATTTAATGGAAATAAAGTTTCTGCATGCCTTAGGAAAAGCATACATGGCTCCTTGGATGGGCTGACACTCAATCCCAGGAAGCCTCTTTAGGCTTGTGTACACTAAATTCGCTTTCTCAGCCAAACTCCCAAGAATCTCACGTTTCTCAGTCTGGAATAAAGTGTGCGAGGGCTGGAAGGACTTGGGCGGATCCACAATGCAGTCAACTGCGGCCTACACTCCATAATTGCAGCAAAATACGAATTAGAGACGATGAAACAATTAAATTTTGGTGAAACGATTGTGAAACAAATATTAACGGTCAGGCTCAATGCCTTATATATGCGACGATAATAATAAATGGACTAACCTGACCTAGAACGGTGGGGCAGAGTTTGGCAATAATGCTCGTGGTGAGGACCTTTTGTACAGCTGGGTCCATATTCACGATTTCGCAGTAACCACCACGAAGGCCGCATTCACCTGCGAAGCCTATATGGTAATTCAGTATACAAAAAGAATACCGTAAAACGGCTTTGTAACTTATCCAAGCAATTTTTAAAGCTCACCACAGAAACTATTAAAGTATATGCTTACAGCATACAGCATGTGAAATACATTATTAGAGATACAATTTAAAGTCTATAATTTAAATACCTTTTGAGCAGGAGAAGAAAGACACGAGCTCCATAGAACTAAACGGACTTCCCATCTCCATCATGACGCGCTTAAAAGACAGGAATTCTGAGCCCTCGTAAATGTTATCCTGGTAAACCTGATCCAGCCAATCACATCAACCACATAGTAATTACACATTTTCGACACCTACACATATTTTAATTCAGCAATCAATTCGTATGGCGTGCGCGTGCCCGGCGGAATGTCACCATAAAAGTGCAAATAGTTAAAAACTGAGGACCACCACCTGCACTCAAGGTGAAGTGGATCATTACTGTTGCCAACCCTAGCCCAGCCCATTGTGTAAATTTTAATGGTTCGTGTAATAGTTGCAACCGTGAAAGTCGACCCCACATTACTCGCCCCACATTACTCGCACCCATTATATTCGCTAGATTAACTCACGATCAGTAGATTAATCCTATTTTCTTACCTCATCTGCCAGAATAAATAGATCCTCCTCCCAAGCAAACTTAATTATCTCTTCCATATTCTCCCGAGTGAGTACATTTCCTGCAAAATTCATAAAACAAATCACACTATGATGAGATGATCCGAATTTTAATGACGAGGGATTAAACAAAGATCAACCTATTAAATTATAGAAATTGCTGAACAGAATGCAAATAGATACATAATAATTTCATTTCATTACTTGATGTCAGATGTTGCTTATTTACGCTTCATACTTAATAAAGATGAGATTAAAGAATATTAGAATGTAATTTACCTGTCGGATTCCCAGGATTGATCACAACGAGTGCCCGAGGGTTACATGTGAGTCTGGCTTCGTCAATTGCTCGTTTCAACTCCGTCACAGACAGCGCCCATCCCCGGGACTCGTTCAAATAGTAGTCAATCTGCCCATTTGAAATTAGTACAGTAATTCAGTAATTACTACCAGCTATACCATATTTCTTAAAATACCTCCTAGATCTCTAATTCAGGTCTCTTATAACCCTTAAATTGAGGCTGTGGCTAAGTTTTACATAACTCCCGGGGGGGGGGGGGGAGTTACTGGAGGAAATACAGTACATGTAGTTTAGTACAATTAATGAATACAAAATTATATAGTTTGCTTACGGTAGGCATATCATATTCCCCCAGAGTGGCTACATAAATTGGATACTGCGGGACTGGACAGAGCACACCGGACTTCTTCCCATTCTCATCCACACGTTTGAATAGCTTTAAACAGGCCTAATATTGGAGAAAATTTCAATTGTAATACATATTATGTAGTTATGTATTTTTTTAAACTGCTATGTGTATTAAAAGTAGCATCTATACCCGAATCCCATCTGATGCCCCAGCAACCAAAATGATATTTTCTGCATTCGCTCCAATCCCCGCATCTCTCCTCTCAATATACTCGGCCACATGCTTCCGAATTATCTCCAGGCCTCGAGAGTCCGTGTAGGATCCTGCACGAATATACAGCATATGCAAGAATAAAACCACAAGATTTAGTATGGTTTATCCTGTGTTTTAAAAGTAGATTTTATTATTGGAATTTGAACATGGAAGCTGTGGAATAAAAATTACCTGCACTTCCACCACGACATCCCTTTAGAATCTCGCTCGCTTTATTCTTGACGTCAGAAGGAAATGTGGACTGCTCAATTAATTCCGGACACGCCACTAAAGCTAACACCTGGTTTCAAAATTTCATTTAAAAAAGAATGTTAATAATACATCCACTAAATTCTAGTGTCTACCATAATTAAGTCACAAAAAAATAAATTATTTGAGAGAAATTCACGTGGCTAATAAATCTTAACTGTGGGGCAGTATAAAAGATTTAAATTCTGGATGAATTAACAAACCTGTCGAAGAAAAGTGATGGGCTTCTGTCCCATTGCATGAGCATCCCCAATGTTCGCCTTAGTGATTTCATTGAATGGCTTCTTTATCCCCTATACATAGAATGTCATGTTAAAATCCTTCTCAAAAATATGAGCTTAATAATTCTGTGCGTCACTTTTTATAACTTTATCTACTTACTCGAATCAAATCTTTCTCGATTTCCAAAGCCCGGCAAGTGACAGGACCTCGGACGGCATATTCCAGTTCTTTTAAGGACAAAATAAAAGGGCTGACCGTTTGAATTGTGAGTGTTTTTGAGTGGCCTTTGTTTTTTAAACGTTTTTGAAGGTGGTTGTAACTCCCATTTTTACAAGTTTCCTTGAGGATGTCGTCGCTTTGGGGAACTGCTGCGCTGATTATATTCATTTTTTACGTGTAAAATTTAATAGAAAATATTTAGTGTTATAAAAAATATAAAAAAATTAATCTCCTATTTTTCTCTTCAAAAATTGGAAATTCTGTAAAGTGCCTATAAATTTTTTATGTAGATGTTGAAAAACATTTTAAATAATGGAAAAAATTACTACTTTTAATAATTTAATGTACTATGGAATTCTAGTGCAGCAATATGAGCATAATGAGCAATACCTTGTCAAGTTTGACTATAAATGACTTATGGCGTAGCAGAATAAAATGGTTCAGACTTTTATTACTTTGACAATCTACCTTCCTGGTAGACCAGGAATAATTGCGATTCAAAACTTAAGATTTTCAACATTCATTTTCCTGGATCCTGAAACTTATAATCTATTCGCTGATTTTGTCTTAACATTTTGTCTTTAACTTATAACTCGATTAAGCACTGCGATTATTATTGAGGAACAAGTAATCTATATTGCGAAATTGGAAACTTAAGGACTTATACGATATCGTCTGTAAAGAACCAAAATAACGTATATCTAATTTTAGCTAAAAACAATATCCACCATCTACAAAAATATTGTATTAAACATGTCTTGAAAGCATTTAAATAGAACATTTTACATTTTTCAAAAACATGTTAATATAAAATTTTACACTTTTCAAAAACATGTAAATAGAACATTTTACATTTTTCAAAAACATGTACATAGAATATTTTACACTTCAAAAACATGTACTTAAATAAAACATTATACACTTTTCAAAAACTCTGAATTAACATTATACGCATGTTGTTCATTTCGTTTTTATGACATAGCTCATTTTGATTCTAGCTTTAATTAGATTTAGGTCATTTTGGTTCTTCACAGACGATATCAACTTATGACTTACTTGCTATTAAATGGTTACATTACACATTCAGTTGAATAAGTTGAATTACGCATCTTATAACGGATTACATAGTATACTGTTGCGTTGCTATGCTATATGCCTTATCTTGTGTGACCTGTTGCCTATAAGACTAAAAAGTTCGCGTCTAGGATTTTTCCTTCAATGTAGCACTTTTACTTTATTTTTCCTTCTTTTTTTATTCACATGCACACGCCAGTAATGTGCCAGTATTATACTTCACTGATAGTGAGACGTATTGGGAACATTCGGGATTGGGCTCCCTCTCCTACACTATATTAACTATCTGTATTCGTACCCTATAAATTCGTATCCTGAAAAGTGCAAAGTAACATATTCAGAACGGTTGTAGGACATTTTCCTCCCGGACATTATCCCCCTGAAAATTTTCCTCCCAAATCGTACCGAGGGCATTTTCCGTCTAGTATTAAAATCACACCATTTACCATACTAAAAAGGAAACGAGTGTTTCTTTCCAAAAAATTATGTACTTGGAGACATTCCGAAAAATATGTACTAATAAAATGATTTTCCGGGAGGAAAATGTCCGCTTCCCGCAAGAACACAATCATCATTGTCAGTGCAAGTTAATTGTAGTGTGTCTAAGAGCCGGTTGTCGGTTGTTGGCACTACATATGTACACTATTAGTGCATAATTTTAAACTAAATTTAAAATCAAGGTTGTCTCTGCTTCAATAAGAAAACTGAGGAAGGCAAAGAGATAAGAAACATTGACAAAAAAGTTTGGGAATTGTCTGGAGAATTGGAATTATCTAGAAAGTTATCATACTGGTTGACCCCGTTTATTTTTGGAACTTTTATGACAGTAGTGGCAGTCTAGCTGTTCAAGATTGTGCAGAATCGCTTACTTACAGAACTATATATAATTATTACATACACAATATACAACATTATGATTGTTAAAAAGCTGACGCTGACTGTATGAGATTGTGCAATGAAACGTTGCTGGTTATGATCATACTAAAACAACGTTATCAAAAATTTTGGAGTAGCAGTTTTTTCGATCGATTATAATTCGTTTCTAATTCCCTCATAATATTGTAGTTAGTCTGTGGCAAGTAATTGAGAGACTACACTGTAGCCTGTAATAATTATATTCCTTATAAATCTAAAACTATACAATGAAATAAAATCTGCCTAATATTATTGTGTTTCTCTATGTTGCTACTGCAGGGCCGGATAATGGGGACAGCTCAGGCAGCCCCCGCTGCCTGAATTTTCTCAAAACATGTAAGTGGAACATTTTGCACTTTTCAAAAACATGCAAATACATTTTTTCTCACATTTCAAAAACATGGAAATAAAACATTTTCCACTTTTCTCAAAGCATGTACGTAAAATATTTTACACTTTTCAAAAAAATGCAAATAAAACATTTTGCAATTTTCGAAAACATGCAAATTAAACATTTTGCAGTTTTCAAAAACATACAAATAGAACATTTTTGTTTACCAAAGAAAAGCTTCAATAAAATCAAATTGGTGGTTTTGGCTTGGAAAAAACTTGCTGCCCAAAAGCAATTCCTTCGTCCGGCCCTAGGTCGCACTACTGAAGAAGCTACAATAGCGGATCGCAATTTTACATTACTAATACTATATAATCCTAAAACATAATTTTCTACATAATAACTAAAGGGACTAACTGGTTGATTGTTATTTTATAGCCGTGTGCCCGAGCTCCCTTCAGTAAAAGACTATAACTTTGGAAAATTCTAAAAAAAAACTATTAAAATATGGATCATATTCTGAATTTTAGGCACGGGTCCGTAGCATGCAGTTCATAGATAATTTATGTTTAAATGAGTGTTTGGATTTATTTTCTAGTTTTTCTATAATAGTTTGTAATTTATCTATATTACATAATATATATTCTTTAAAAAATAGTGGGATGAGAATAAATGTAAAAAGTAAAAAGGGAGAAGCTCTGAGCTCTCTACCGCATCCCGTCTGCCCACAACTCTCAACTGCATTTCGGCTCTCGTTTTCCTATACTTTTAACATTGGCCTTGGCCGGCACGCAGGCGAAAAAAATTTGCCATTTACAAAGCACGTTGCTTGAGCTGGGACGAAACTGGCAAGCTTGCTGAATGTATGTTTATGTATGTATGTACATATATATCTGTATACGCTACTATAAGAAATATATTGCGAAAATTCTGCACACTCCTGGTTTCAAGTTTCAGCAATACACGAGAAGGAATTGCAAGCTTCCATTCTGCAAAGACTGCAATAAAGCAGCGTTAAAAAGTAAGGGAAGCTTTTCGCAAATCACTTTATCCTGTCAAAGGACGTGAGCAGAAAACCCTAACCTGTCTCTACATTTCCAGAGTTTGAGTTTTCCTCACAAAAATAAAGTTATATTTTATATTACAACATCATGTACTAAAAAGCATCCATCCAAACAATCATATTTACTTCTTTCAACATACATAATACACGTAAATGTGAGGAGCAATAGCCGAATGTAAATCCTCTGGAAAATTAGTACATATGTACATGTTGAGAAATCCACTTCATTTTCTTTTCTATGTGATTCAAAGTGATTTCCTATTCTTAAAACAAACGATGCTTGGCTCACGCACTGTAACGATTCATAAAATTCTTATGGAATTCTTGGTACTTGGTCATCATAATCTTGAGTTTATCAATGGAAGGGAGCAGAGTGGTTCTTTAAAAAAAATTAAAAATACAATTAATAAAACAATGTTTAAAAAAATCATTTAAAATCTTTCTGTTTCAAATCTATATAATGATTTTTGTAAAACAAATTTATCGTCCAGACCATCACGCACTAACCAGAGACGAAAATTTCAAAATTTTGAACGGGTTTGATAAATATAGTAAAATTGTTCACATTTAGGCTTTTGTTCACATTTAGGCAAGGTGCTATACCTGAAATGATAGGTTCCTTTAGCTTGTCCCAATCCAGACCCAGGCACAACAGAGATCCCAGTCTCTTCAAGCAGCTCCATGGTGTAGAATAAGTCCGGCTCCATGTCCATCTTGATTGCAGTTTCCACTGCTTTGACCGGCAGAATTACCTGGACATAAAATTAGTTACATGTTCGTGTCTTGTACATACAAAATATTTGCTACTTTAAACAATGAAATAATCTGTGTGAAAGCCCATTTAATAGCGATAAAGTTTCTACATACCTTAGGAAAGGCATACATGGCTCCTTGAATGGGCTGGCACTCAATTCCAGGAAGGCCCTTCAGACTTGTGTACACTAAATTCGCTTTCTCGGCCAAACTCCCAAGGATCTCACGTTTCTCAGTCTGGAACAAAGTGTGCGAGGGCTGGAAGGACTTTGGCGGATCCACAATGCAGTCAACTGCAGCCTATACTCAATAATTGCATCAAAAATACGAATTAGAGACAACGAAACTACGAAACAGTCAAATTTTTAAGATACGATTGTGAAACAAATTATATTAACGGTCAGGCTCAATGCTTTATTAGGCGACGATACTAATAAATGGACTAACCTGACCTAGAACGGGGGGGGCAGAGTTTAGGAGTAATGTTCGTGGTAAGAACCCTTTGTACAGCTGGGTCCATGTTCACGATTTCACAGTAACCACCCCGAAGGCCACATTCACCCGCGAAACCTATGGTTATCCATTTATTCAGTAAGGAAACATAATTTACAGAATAATATAAAACTGTTACGCAACTTTTCCAATAAGTCAACTATTAACTAACCATATTAATTAACACATTAATTAAACGTTAATTAAATGTTCGACCATAAGCGCATGGGCTAAAATAATCGCCTATTCTCGATTAGTCGCCCGGCTGCCACGTGCCACTCTAAAATATTTAGCAAGCTTCCGGACGCTTATTCAAATATTTACGGTAGTGAGATACAACAAATTGGAGATAAAATTCCAAGTTTAATTTAAATACCTTTCGAGCAGGAGAAGAAAGACACGAGCTCCATTGAATTAAATGGACTTCCCATCTCCACCATGACACGCTTGAAGGACAGGAATTCTGAGCTCTCGTAAATATTTTCTTGGTAAACCTAATTCAGCCAATCATTGAACCACATAATAATAATAATTTATTCATTGGGTCCATTTAACCGAAGTTGATACAACCAGACTCAACCAGTCACTGTGGGTGAGGAAATAGGAGGCTACCGCGTTAGATCGTCTCGGTCTTTG
>JAQFZE010002976.1:0-13431 GCA_034695245.1 Dicyrtomina saundersi | reverse complement strand
CCATACTCCATACTCCATGCTCCAGAGCTCCATACCGGCCACGGCCCCGGCCCCGGCCCCACCGGTATCAGGATCAGGATCAGGATCGGACCGGGACTATAGTAACGGTACCGTCCGTACGGAAGTTTGTGCCTGTCCGGACAAATGTATATTGGCTATGACTTGAGATATTTTGTGTTTGTTCCGAATTCGGAATGATGAAGCAAAGTCTCATACAGCATTTAGCATTTAGGATTCAGTCTCTTGTAGCTCTCCAACTCGGCTTAAAGTTACTTTCTATATGTTTCCCCATTGACCTTGCTGCTTTCACCACAGGGAAAGATGGAGCTGAGACTGAGACTGAATCTGAATGTATGTAGAGCTGTGGAGCTAGGATTCTGGAGTTCCCTGACTCTCTCTCGTCACATTCTTATTTTATTTTTTTTTTTGCCTAGTTTTTTTTAAAGAGAGTGTAAGTGTGCCTTGAGAAATGGTAACTGAAGTTGAAATGACTTGGACAATGAAATAATGTTTTTTTTTTCTCTTCTTCTGCTTCTTCTTCTTCTCCCGTTTCTGGCCGTCTGTTTTGGGAAGTGTAGGAAGTGGACCATTTCAATTTCCTCAACTCAGCTCTCAGTGCACTGGGCTACCGTGGAGTGTTCTGCTCAAAACCTGACTCTCCATGCATATATTTAGCAAATAACAATGGTCCAGATGGTTGTGCGCTCTTCTATCGTCGTGACAAATTCGATTTGATCTCCGCTTCAAGTCGCATCCTTGAAATTTGGAGAGTGCAATCTAATCAGGTATGCACACTTTAATGAAATTATAGCATCTACATCCTCCAACACATGGTGTGTACATCCCTCCATATTTTGTACTATACAATCCACGTTACTTCACACTACGTAAGTACTCCCTCTCCCATATGAACAGTGAACAGAGGAGTATGTGGGCCAGTAGACCGATGGGATGTGGATGACTGGCGGAGGCGAAGGAGGGAGAGAGCCGACACGTACTCTCCCTCCTCCTCCCCATCCTCCTCTCTTACGATCAACAAATCTAACATTCCATGTTTCTTATAAATATTTAATCTACGGAGTGCGAGAGAGTCGCCTTTTATACTTGAAGCACTCCTTAAGACAACTTCATAACTACTCTTCTTCCTTCCAATTCCATCAAATTTAGAGCAAAGTGGAGTAGTACACCATGTAGACCATATTGTAGACTTGACAGCTTTTGCTCCACATATTATTCCGTTGAATTTACATTTTGACCCGGGTGGCTAGTTCCGTTCTCGTACCACCACCACCCGAATGAGGTTCAAAACCAGCGTTCATAACCAAAACCAGAATCAGAACCAGAACCAACCCAGACCAAACCAAACCAAATCATTCAATTAAGAATTTCTGGTTACGAATTAGTTTTATACAGGGTGAAGTAATGTAGTGTTGGGGGACTGTAGCTCTGCTGCTCTATACAGTGAGTTACAACTAATTTCTAAAGCCTATTTTTAAAATGACTTGTGTGTGTGTCTCTCCGCTCCTTGGGTGATGCTCTCTCATGTAGGTTTGCATATTTGCGAATTTACGACTTCGGGATACGGGTCAGCAAGTTTGCGTTGCTACAACTCATCTGAAAGCTCGTCAAGGGGCTCTCCTCGCGACGATGAGGAATGAGCAGGGGAAAGACGTCTCCAACTACCTGAGTTCCTGCGGCGTCTCTTCCAAACCACTTGTGCTCTGCGGTGATTTCAATGCTGTTCCCACTGAGCCCGTCATCTCAACTGTCAAGAACAGGTACGCTTTTTGACTCTCCTCTCCACTCACAACTTACCTAGGTAGACCTTACACTACATTCCGCTATCTACTGAAAATCTAGACATCTACAGAAATTTAGCAATCTCTCCGAATCTATTGCAAATCTACCCAAGTTTCCGCCCCACCAGAAAATCCCGACTCGGATCTGTATTAATGGAGAGATAGAGAGAGAGAGAGAAACTTATTAATTAAGTTATGATTAGCTGAGTGAGCTCATTCCCAGGATCATGATCAGGATCGCGGTGTGGTCCTGAGGATTGGGGAACAGCTGAGGTAGAGAGACATGAGAATAGAAACTACCCATAGTCATTTCTCCAGCTCAGCTTGATGATTACTTAATTTTGATTTCCTTGCCCGACTTTATAGGCTGGCAGTGAAGAGTGTCTATGCTAAATTGTACAATGGAGAGGAGCCGCCGTACACGACATGGAAAATCCGACAGGATGGAGAGTACTGTCACTCCATTGACTACATTTTTTATAACAAGTAAGATAAAGACATGATTGTACAACTCGTTGATTTATCGCCGGGCAAAAGCAGTATCAGCCATAATTGATTTTTTTTTAATGTGCAGAACTAAAATAGTATTCATGTAGGTACTTACGTGTGCACTGCCTGATATAGAACTTAAGGAATCTCAATAAATTCTGCCTTTGCTTATTCTTGTCTTCTTAAATATTTATCAATTCTTTTACAAACACGTAACTAGAACAGATTTTACATTAAAAAAAATAATTATAAGCAAGTAAAAGATTTCTTTATACTTTGTTAAAAGGCGCGAATGATGCTCTTCTACACATGTTATATTGCGTATGTTTTGACAATTGATTATCGCTGATATTGCGCATTTAGCCAGACGATCTTGGTTTCGTTTTAGTTGCAATTGTGCGTACAAACGTCGACAGTCAACATCCACACTGATGTTTTTTTCTTCTTCTCCTGTAGAATTGATAAATTCTGTCCTTTTTTTTTGTATTTTGTTATTGTCCTCCAACTCTCTACACAGAAACTACGAGGACAGCGACAAGAAACGACATACTCAATGTTTCTCGTTTGTGCTTGTTGAAAGAGAAGGAGAAATAGAAATTGTAACACGTTTACATTGTTATTGTGACTGTCGATGTGAGGAATTAAATGAATTTATTTGTTGATTGAATGATAAATAATGTATGACTCTCGTGATATACGAGAGCGGAGAGGGAGAGAAAGAGAGTTGTTTCTATTGATAAAAAAAAAAGACTTCTATTTTTTTTTCTTATTTTTTTTTGTACTTGTGATCAGATTTTGTGATGTTGACTCCGTGTTACGTCTCCCGACAGAGGATCAAGTTGGACCGAGTCGTCTCCCCAACCTCAGCTATGCCTCCGATCATATTGCCATTGCATGCGATATTCGAATAAAATAGTTTTCACCACTTTATTTCCTTCGATTTTGAAAAGACAACTTTTACTCTTGTAAACAACGGCTCTGAACCCATTGTTGTTGGAAGTTTGTATGTGGAGCGCTCTACACACATCACCAGCACCAGCGGAAGTTAACCCATCCATTTCTCAATGTGTGCAATATATGTATAGACTGTGTGTAGGCTCTACCGATATATATGTTATACAAGACTAGACCTCCTTACGTCCTATTAATGTAGTACATATTTCCATATTTCTTTTTACTGCATTCAACCAACCAAAAGTCTACTCCCTGACTCCCACTATATATGTATACACTGTAGTTTGTGAGGAGCACACACACACACACACACGATTTTTATTTCGTAGTATGAGATCTTAAAAGCCTCCAGAGAAGAGAAATGTTGCGTGTAGACTGTAGAGACAGCCAAAGTAAAAGGAGCGGTTCTCTAATCTTTTTTTTTTTCGTTCGTTCTTTCTTTCATCATTTTCAACTCCATGGCCAGTGAAAAGTGTGTGTGTGAGTGTGTGTGTGTGTTATTTTACTTTTTTCTATAATAGCTCCAAACGCCTCCTATACTGGTCCTATGATACATTATTATTATATTGTACACTTCAAATTTCAAGCATGTGTCTAATCCCACCTGACGTCTCATTACATTAACAAAACTACACTTACTGAAAGAGGATCCGCAATGTCTAAATATATCTTATTTTATAAAATTCTCTGATTCTCATTCAGATAACTTACAAAATAAATATAATAACTTAAAAGTTCCCCGCTTCCCCTCTTTAATTCAATACGTTCTAAAAAAAACTTTAGTTGACGAGGCGGGAAATTTCTGTATCGTTTTATTTTTAGGCCTTGGGGTATTTAGTATAAAGAGAGAATTGTTCAACGTCATATTAATACTATATAATTATGTAAGGTACTATCTCCTATGTTGTTCACACTGTGAGTGTACTTATTTGTAAATTATGTGTACTGTGACTAGTAATGCTGCCCGCGTTCAGAAACAATATATCCACATCGATACAATTTAAATCTGAACTATAATACTTGTAGTTATATATGTGGAAATATGTATAATCCAAGCTGCTTAAGTACGTACTATTGATTCTCAAACCTCATATTTAGAAAATAGAAATATATAGATAGATAGTAGATAGTAAAAATACATACATAGGCAACTGTAGCCGTTAATTGTAATGAATTTATATCTGTATACTCCCGCACTATAGAACTCCCATCGTACGTAGATTATTCGGGGAAAGATATAATGGATATGCAGGCGTTTCGTAATAGGCTTAAAACCTTCTGCATTTTGAATCAATGAGCTTATATCGCGTATATTAGCATATATGCATGTAGATATAGTTGCTCATACATGTAGTACGTAGAAGAAGTAGTAATAGTGCACGTGTCATGATTTGCCTCGTCTCCCTTTTACCTTAAAGTAAGACCGTAAATGTAATCATTAAACTAATTATTATCAAACTACTACCTATATTTATACACTGTGATATGACTGACATTTACGTTTGAATCGCTTCTTCGAAACTTTGAAATCGAAATCGACATTCTCGAATTCGAGTTCTCAATCTTCTCCTTCAAGTGTCTAGTGTGTTTATATTAAGTAGAGTGTTTAGGTTTTAGAACTCTGGACAAGTGTGAGTCCTTACTACTGATTATTTTATTTCATTTTATTATTATTATGATTTGAGGATTTTAGAAATACTTGTAGACTGGACACTTATAGAACATAGAGATGAAGCACTCTGTTGGTATTTTAACCAACGTAACTCTACAGATATAATTATACCTATATGTAAACCCCTATATATGTAGTTAGTAATTGTAAATCGCTCTCAATTACCCTTACCATATGTTTTATGAATTTCCTATATAAGCTATTATTGATTTAGACACATCGCATGAGTAACACTATAATACGTAGATCCCACATAATAATATATTAACAAAAAGAAAACACATTCTATATAGGTTTCAAATAATTATTTAACAAACGGAAATATATAATTCATCGTAAAGAATACGTTGTAAACAGTAAACAAATTGTAGGTAGTCGAAGAATACACAAACATAGCTCCCCACATAATACACTATAGAGTCTTCAAGAAAATCAAATATTTATATTTTCTACAAACGGGATAGAACAAACCATGTCGTGTTTTCTCTCTATTCATCTTTGTATAGAATAATAATATAAAACCTTCATAATTAAGTATGTAGTATCCTATAGCGGTAGCGGTAAACTTGAGGAGGTTGTCGTCGTCGTCATCGTCAATATATTATTTCGTAGTGCTGTATTAAACTACATAGATGAATAGCCTTATAATTTAAGTAGTATGTATAATTATATACATTGTGCTGTATTACAAAATGTATGTAGGTAAGCAACTTTAAAAATAAATATCAAAAATAAAAATAAAAATCAACTGTAGATGTTCAGCAGAGCAAAAGAGAGAGAGAGAGAGAGAGAGAGGAACAAGAGTGTTCTCCTATTTTATATAATATAGCTATGATGATTAATATAATAGACAGAAAATTGTAATATAAAATATTTTAAAAGGAAAACTAGTTTTTTTTTTGTATTAAAAAAAATCAAGTATATAAAGAAAATGATGAAATGTTTAAAAATAAAAATTGTATATATAGTGAAACGGATTGTGTACACAAATATTGCTTTGTGCTTGCCTATATAATATATGGTTCTATATGAAACATATTTTTTAAGCTAATTGAACCAACTGGTTCATACTTGATACAAACTTGATGATAAAAAAATAAATTAAAAAGTGAATACAAACATTTTATGTGTCTTATTATTTGTTCATATTAGTAACATCATGATAAAGAAAGAAACTAAAACATTAAAGGAAATCAGACGAAAGTTTTCAAGTCTCATACACCGAACTCGATCCACCCCCTATCGCACGTTCACCAGAACTGAGTATACAGTACATTCTATGAAAACCTTTTCGAATCTCTGTGCAGTGTAACTATATACATATTGGCAGTGCAGTGGTGATGTAGTCCAAAAAATAGACGAGGGGGTAATGGTAATAAGTTTTCAAAAACCAATAAATTTTATTAGTTACTTATTTTTACTCAACGACGTTGCAAAAAAGATGGACATAGACAAAAAAAATCGACATATTACTTAGTTACAAAAGTTATATAATTATAAGTGTAATGTTTTAATTTTACTTTGACTATGAAGTTAATTTGGATAGTAATAATGTAATGTATATATGATTAGAATCATCAAGCAAATAATTTTTTTTCTAGTCATCTTAAAAGAAAAAATTATTTTTTGTTCATTATTTTAAAATCATTTTACAGTCCTCATTGGAAAATACAGAAGAACTGGCACTTCAAAAGGCATACTAATAATAATGATTATTAGTATTACTCTCATTACACTTTTATAATTTTTTTTTAATGCATATAAATATTATTAATTTCGTTATCAAGATAAGATTAGATTTTAATATATCATATTCAATATATATATATATTTAATTATAATATATATAGCATTTTTAAAAAAACAGACTTTTCTTTCGTAAATTTTTGCATACATATTAAGAAATAAAACCCTACGCTCCGCATTATTCTCTAGTATGGATCTCTAAAATCATATTCATTATTATATCATTAATCATTATATAGTCATAATCATAATCATGGTATTGATATTGGTATTATGGTCGTAAGTACGGTTCCAATAATAATAATCTTCATTGTAATTGAAAAAAAAAGACATTAAAATCGTATTGGCTTTCTTGGAAAACTATAACTAGTATAGGTAAAATTATATAATCATAATCATGTAATTATATATATATAATATATGCAGACTTAGACGCAGATGTAAACTTGTTAGCAAGACTCAAGGCAGAACGATTTTTATAGATATCGTGGATGGGATGGTTGTTGGTTGGTTGGTTGGTTGTTTGGTTGGTTTTTTTGGGTTTGCTTGGTTTTGGCTATAGAGAGTGAGAGAGAACCATAATTCAGACTTGCTTTTCTTGATCAATCACTGAAATGTATTCGAGAAAAACAAACAGATTCTTTCAATCCATTGAACAATAATCATACATTGTACACATCACATTTTTTCATGCTCAAACGAATAGACGAGAGACATTTCCGCAAAAATAAACGTAAAAAGTCATATATAGATATACATAAGTACATAAGTATATATAAGCCCTAATATTAGAGCATTAGAGTCATGCAAATAAAAATCTTTCCTTACCCTCCTTCGTGGGCAAAGGGTTTTTCTCCTGAGTCTGAGCATGCTTCAGCTTCTTTGGATCGAAACTCTCGATCCCTTCCAACAGCTTCTGTTGTCCTTTCTCAGACTCAATCACTGTAGGGAACACACAGGTAATACATACACACATCATTAATCAATCTCTCTCTCTCTCTCTCCCATCACTACACTTTTTCATCAGGTCAAAGTGCAAGCAAATTCAAGCACTACTACCTTCCCTTTGTATGCATTTGTTTATACAGCAGCACTGTATATATACACAACTCGAGTACAACTATGGATTTCGATTTCAATCTACTTTTTTTTTCTTCTCTTTTATCCTTAGACTTTTAGTAATAAGCTGTCTCCTCGTCCTCTGTGAGGAAATCAAATTCAAAATACCTTTCATCCTCTTTCCCTCTCGCGTGTACTCTACATAAGTGTTTTCCCGAGCAGAGAATAAAAATATCAATTTCACTCTATAATTCTTTATTTCATTGCATCTCGTCAAATACTTTCTACCCTTTATATACTCCTATAGGCCCCTGCCCTGATATAACCTTCTACCCTGCACTAGCATGTTTATAGCTTCCACTATAAACTTGTAAATTAAAATATGAAAGCTTCGGCTTCCTATACGCACAAATCGAAAAATAAAGGTTTCACTTTGATAAAAAAATATACAGGTAGTACATAGTAGGTATGCTAAAAATACATCTGAAGTAAGATTAATCACTTTTCTCTATGGAAGTAAGAGTATCTATATATACATATATAAATGTTTTGAATAAATTGTTCAAGTAGTCGTACCATCTTTGTCGGGAAGTATAATCTTCTCTTGGGTCTCAGTATGCTTCAAGTTGGTTGTATCGAAACCCTCCACACTTTTCAGGATTGCCTGTTGCGTCTTTTCGGCAGCAACATCTAAATGAATATGAAAAAAAAAATCAATGGGAAGTCAGAATATCTGCGGGATCTTGTTAGAGTATAGTATAGTTCAGCAGACCTCCTACCAGTAATCTGTACAATGTAACTCTTTAGTATATTTGATTCTATACTTGTATCAGTCCACTCCATTGCAACTACTTTAAAAATATATCTTTTCTACGTTCTAGTTCCTTATTATTATCTTGCACTGCATTATTACTGATCTAATATGTAAAAATCACATTTTACTACAAGGAAAAAATAAAAAGATGCTAAATAACAATACCTATAGCAATAAAGCCCGAAATGTTCATCATTATTCCAACTTGTGGGCATGACTAACAAGTAAGTGTCTACCAGTTTTATGCGCCTTTGAGTGGTTTGGTTACCTCATTCAAATTCCCATCTTATGATTAACCCGCACAAAGACTCCCTAGTCCTTACTTACAGTCAGATGTTTTTTTCCACTAATCTCCTCCCTGAAAGCCTACTGTGGTCTTGAACTGATTTTATGTGTGATGTGAGTCATACGTTTTTTTGACCAGTAGCATTACATGATGATGATGATAATAATACATGTGGAATGGAGTTTAAGGTATTCGGTAAAAGTGGTCGGTCACCCAATGTGAAATTGAGCCGGTCGCCGGCTCGGGGGAAAGCCTTACTCATAATATTATTATTACACCAATGCGCGCTGCACAATATATTCATTCACGAAACCCAAGGGCAGAACAGGAACACACCGTGAGAATATTGAAGTAATATTTGCGTAAATGTTACTCACAACTTTGACTTGAACAAGGCATGAACCTATAAACTGCACTCCACAACGTAGAAACTACAACGATCTATATTCTAACCCAGTCCAGCCCGTCATGCATCATGTCACTCACTCAAGTAGTATATAGTCTACCTGCACGCTATCTTGAAATTAAAGTGAATCAGTGAATGGATGAATACTATCCGCTAGCTCCGAATTTCCCAATTCGATTTTCAATCCTGAGTCATAATAATTGAGAGGACTGTTGGGATTGGGAGATTGTCAATGGGGGAATTGGGACATTCGGTGTTCGGACTGAGCGAAAACTGATTTGAGTGAGTGTGTGAGTATAAATCAATTCATCATAAATATTGTAAAGAGAACTCTGTCAAATGTCAAACATTGAGTCATTTTATAACTAACACCCGAATGAGTCCATGGCTGAATTATACAATATATCTGTAAATTCTTTACCTTTGTTTTTTATTTTTCATTCCTGACTATAAGCACTCCCATTAACATGCATTCGTTAGTCATAGCCACAATTATATACTCACACTACTGTATTTGACGCCAATGTGTTTTGTAATACATTTAATGAAACGAACGATTATATAAAACACTAAACACGATCAATTATTCTGATACATACTCCATGCAAAAAACAATCATCGAGACCTATCACAACGAAAAACAAGAAGACCACGACTACACTAATAACTGAACCACGAACCGGGCACAGTATACACAGTTATACTTGATAATTATATAATATTTACTATTCTAATTATTTAAGATTCTTTTTGACGACAACTTTAAGGCTAGGTGTTAATTATATGGAAATGAAGCGAATACCTTCCGCATTGGGTAGCACACCCTTTTCAGAGGTAGTGGTTGGCTTTAATCCTTGGTCCTTGTCAAAGGATTGGAGACCGTGAATCAGCTCATCGTGTTGTCTCTCTTGCTTCACATCTTTACAGTGCAGCAAAATTATTATGCAGAATAGAAAAATCCGTGCAAAAAAATAAACATACAAGATTGCATTCACAATTCAAATTCAGACAGAGTGACAGTACAGATAGACGATAGACTATAGAGACACACAGCAACTACAGACAGAGAGACTACTCAAGTCTAGCTTTTTTTAATATCTTGTAAACATTCTTGGTAAATAACATATACATAAAATATAGGATTTGATAGGAAGAGTAGTAATAGTAGTAAAACTGTACATCGTTAGCATCATTTACGATTTATCTGTACTTGTGGTGGAAACAAAAACAAAACTACTTTACAAAAGTCTACTCACAACAATAGCAATGACTCCACATAAGACAAGAGGCAGAGAGAGAGAAACAAAATGTTTGCAAAAAAAACTCCCAATGGCAAAGCCAATTGAACGTTACAAAAGTTAGGAAAAAATATTGACAATTGAGAGGCTGTGTAGTAGCTCTCTTTTACCATTTGAAGTATCAACAACTACTAAATAAAGCTACTACATACTCACTTACACACTCTACTTAAAGTTTAAATGTTTCAAGCAAAAGCTACTCCAACGGCCCCAAAACAAACCATTCAAGCCAATTCAAAGCTCCTCTCACCATTACCATATACTTTCCCGCTGCAGTTTTGAGTATTTGTCAAGAAAAAGTTTAGGGAAAACTTGTCAAAGCCGAAGGTTTACTGACCCAAAACCACTGTTTTAATCACAGAGTTGCATGTAGCGTGTATGTATTTATTTTTGCATTTTCCATATATGTAGCGTACATTTCCCAAAATCCAAAAACAAAATACAATCCTACATTACTTTACATACCAGAGTACCAGACTAACAAAGACAGTAATACCATAAGTCAAGCTAGATATATAATTATATACTATGAGTATGGATGTCTAATAGACTAATAGAAAAATTAAATTAACAGTATTACATGCCCATATTTGTACGTAACCTATCCACGTTCGTATGTATAGATGACGTTCACAAACTATAAAGCTGTACACATACGAGTGAAAGCCGCGACCCAAAACGTAATAAATATAACCATATACCATACCAAACCAAACCAAACCATATCACACTATTAACCATAGCCATAATATTTAGCGATGTTGAAAACTCAATACCAGCCATCTGCAGTGCTTGAATTTAAAGTTAGCGCAATAACTGCATCAACAAATCAACACTATTTGAGGATTTAGTGAGAATTTAAATGTTGTATATTCATTTTTATAAACTTGTTTTCCAAGTTATAAAAGAAGTAATTAAATATACATGATACACTTTGTTAAGCATATTTAAAAATTAAAATGAATTTGGCTGCATTATTGCTTTTTCAACGGCGATTTACATGTACCCGAAACCAAAGTATTTATTAGTACAAAGTACAATAGTATGTTACGAATACACTACAAAACTACTTATTCCCCAGTTAGTTATGCTAGAGTAGTCATATATGCAATTAATTTGCACTTTTAAAAAGCTATAATTATATATTTATGGGAAGGATGATGTAAAAGAATATATAGCTGAGGAGTGCAAAAAAAAACATACCTTCAGCTGTAGGAAGAATGATCTTCTCTTGAGTCGATGCTTGTTTCAGCAACTCAGGCTTAAAGTGTTCAAGTTGTGACTTCAAGTCCGTGTCAACTTTCGGCAAATCTCCTAAAGCAGGTGTCGTCCCGTTTTCTGCCATCGTATCTGCAGACATAGACAAAAAAAAGCATAAAAGTAATGAAATGTCATTAATGAATACCTACACCGTTTTTTTCTGTGTGTTTGAATTTGGAGGAACAACTATCGTCAATTGAATCTCTATATTATATTCTCTTCCATATAAGGAGCTCCTGTCGGAGTCTCCCATGAAAATGTGAAAGTGCTCTCGATCTTTGTCATTCCATCTTGTTTATTTTGCAAGTTCATTGTCTTGCTATAATCCTCACATTATGTATATCCCTCTCTATAGCTCAGAACACAGGCACATTTAGGGAGATAATTTATATGATAGTCAGTGAGTCGATTCATGACTCGCCAAAATAAATTGCTTGCTTATAGAACACACTATAATATATTATGGTTTATAGCACACATATATAGGTATTTTCCTCTGTGTGTCTCTCTCTGCCGAGCTGCCAACCACGAAAAATAACCAGCCTACAGACTATACCAACCTACCTACCTACCTACGTTTCTGCATATAATTACACGTTCAAGGAATATGGTAGAGATAGATAAGCGATAATTTTACGAGCATTGAGTAAAATGCATCAAACAATTACCAAGTGACTGGATCATGAGCGTCGTGATAACAAGGAGGAAAGAGAAATAGTCCTCACTCTCCTTGCAGCCTCATCCCTCACACAACACAATTATTATTTATATCTGAGCAGAGCATCCAAGGAACGAGAGAGATACAGATATCTACCTCCACCACCACACTTAAAAGATTCATGGTTTAATAATAATAAAAATATCCACGTATTATGTACGTATTAAAACATACTCTATGCTGCTCTTCTTTCTCTTATCTCTTCGTCGCTCCTGCCCTGCCGACGGTAAATCCTCAAAAAACTTGATTCCTTTTTCCTGTACACTATATCATAACCAACTAACAAAGTCTCTTTTGGTTCTTTTTAATAGCTCACTCGTTTTTTTTTCTTTCCTTCTTTCTTTGGCCTTTATGAAACTCTCGGTAATGCTGAAATGGTCAATAATTCTCTTGACTTTCCCATTATTAACCATTATTACAGATTACAGTGCACTACACCAAATAAAAAACAAGGGCAGAGGGTATAGAAAGATATCCTCTCGCAAAATCCAATATGGCTTTGTTTCAACAACGAGGATGCGAGATTATACCTACCGTTAGTATTATGTTGTGTACGTTGTAGTCTCTATACTGTATATAAGCACCTAGAGATATTTTAACTTTGACTCGAATTCCTTCATTCTCCATGGATCATAATCATATCTCATAACGAATTTCAATTTAGAAATAAATATACAAGAAGCCCATGATGCTGCAGCTCCTGTGCTGTGCAATTCTGCAAGTCCGCTTAATAGTTAGCTCACAATACAGGGAACAACACTACTTTTACACAATTATTATTAAAATAGATCCGTCAATTCTGCCCAAAAGTCGTCAGTCAGTGTACCACAGCACCACATAAATTCTAAGCATTAAGAGCAAGTACACATTGCTAATATAATTACATATAGGACCCATTCCATTTGAGATCAAAACTTTGTAGACCGAAAC
>JAQFZE010002975.1:0-13432 GCA_034695245.1 Dicyrtomina saundersi | reverse complement strand
GTTGAAAAACTAAAATCCTCCATTTTTCACCGAAGTGCTGTAATTGTGGCCACTGCAGATGCTTAAATGTGGCCGGGACTAAACTTAATAAATTACAAGGTTTCTTGCATGTAACACCAAGATTATGACTAACAAGAAATAAAAAATAATTTCGGTTCGTATTCGAGCGATTTCACAGTGATTTGAGATTTTTTCGACGGGCTGAACCGCATCCTAACATGTTTAGCATTGTAGCAAACGGAGAGATTCTATGAGCCACCCGTAATACAAATAATGATACCATTTACAGAATCTGGGATTGCGTATGAAGCAAACTGGTAATCTTGACGCATTAAACAATCAAATTTATAGTGTGCTCGTTAGCTAGACCGTTGGAAAAACGTTATCGTTAGTTAACTGAGACTTTTGCTAGAATTTCCAGATGATAGACACCTTCAGCATGAGAAAAGCAGATATGCTGGTTGCTGCTCACAAATGCAAGTTGGGCAATTTTCTTTGAAAATAATCAGCTACTACTACTTTAGCATCATGGGTGCTTAAATTGTATTGAAATACAGAAATTTAAGGATGGCCACAATTAGGACTCACCCGGCCACAATTAGGGCACTTTAGATAATTTTCAAAAATCCTGACTTTGTGAACATATCTCCTTGTATCTTGAAAGCCCTATGATTTGCATTCACGATTATTTTTACACTTATTAAGCGAGATTCAGCCAACAGTTCTGTGCATTAGGTTTTTCTCTGCGAGCTCTGGTTCAGAAGTTATGATTTTTGAAAGTTTACTTTTTATGAACCCGGCCACAATTAGACACTCTCACCCTAATTATTGTGAGACTGACTTTGGAGAATACGGCTGATTATATAGGTAAATAGGTATAAGGGAGCACTTGATATAGAGTACATGCTAGAAATGAGGTCAGTGGTAAAAACAAAGAGACTGACGTAGGTAGTTAAACGAGTCAGCTCGTCGGCGGGACAAGAGTCGGTAGTACTGACGGAGAAGGAGGGAAGAGCAGTTAAACGGGTTAGGTAGTTAGCCAATCAGATCGTCTGCACGTAATCTGGAAGGAAGGAGTTGATGAGGCGAAGCGTCGGCTCAGACGATCTGATCTTCACTTCTTGAGACTAGAGCGAACGAAGTGGTAGTGAGCTAATAAGTCAGGGAAGGTTTCTGCGTCATCAGCCATAGCTGAGTTAATAGAAATTATTGTGTAATATTAAGTTGAATATCAATCGGCTACGGCCACAGTTATCGTTGACGGAAATTGATTTATTGTGATTCAGTTATATAAACTAATTCTCTTTCGGGAGACATATAAATTGTGATCAGTGTAATAATTGAACGGTGATTAATTGTACATTAAAGAGTTCCTCCGTTGGATTTATTTTCCCCTGTAATTTGTGTGTGTAAAGGAGTGAACACTTTATTGCATAAGCGTTAGTAACGCGGCCATAACGGACGGTGGTAGCACGGTCATAAAAGTGCATAGACAGCATAGTGTGTGCATCGGGGTATTGTGGAACAGATATGACCATTGTACCGGGTCTCCTATACGGTCAAGGCGGACCGAGTACCGGGGTAATTTACTAGCCAAAGGCTGTCATCACGTAACGTCCTCATCCAACATAACGTCACTAGCGTCTTAGTAATAAATCATAGCTAATAGTTACAGCATGAATAGATAGACCTTTTTACAACCAAATAACACCAAAAAGACAGACCTAAACTAAATACAATAAAGTACAGTATGAGGACAACGTAGTATTATTACAATACCATATAATAAACATAGTACATATTATATACACACCATAGCCTATAATACAGTAAGTGTACATTACCTAACTTTGCTGTTTCGCTCTTCCGCGAAACAGCCACCCAATCTCTTTCGTCCTATCCATCCTACTACTATCCCACCAAAATTGAAACAGTGTAAACAACCACCGTAAAAACAGTGTTCATTCCACAATAATCTCGCTTGAAAAAGGATGAAATCCGAAACGCGTCGCGACAATTAATAAAGTTCTACAAATAAATATTCAGACTACAACGTAAACATCTTCAAATCTTCAAATTTCTGGTGAGTCCTTACTATCCCTATTTTACCATTACATTACCTAACTACCTACCTGCCTACCTACCTACCTGTACTTACCTACGAAAGCATAGCAAACCATATACAAGGCTTTTTGGCTATCCTCGTTAGTATCAAAAACCCTTTTGATATCAAATTATAACGGTTTTGATCCTTCCAATATTAAAGGACTTTATAATCAACAAACAGCTTGAAAATATGTTCTTTTTTCAGAACCACCGTAAAACCAAGTACGTTCAGCCGAACGATTAGATTTCCATTGGATTAAAACTTTATGAAAAATTAATGGGTCAATGTAAGACATATTTTGTAGGCACCTTGGTGCATATAAATCATAATACATACGCCAGATTGCAAGTTCTGCATAAATGCAGTTCCACAGTATTCCATTTTTGTAAGTTTCTACGTTCTTTATAGGTCTTAATTTGTCAAAGTATTTGTTACAATTATTATGACACCTGTGCTGTAGAACGTTATAATGAGAAGCAGCTCATTTGTTATTTACCAATGCTTAATTGTTCACCCATTAATTCACCAGTATAATATCAAAGATTTCTAAAACAATTCTGTCAATACATACTGTAGCTTAAATTTTGATTTAATTAGCTATGCAATAATTAAACAACTGTATACATCCTTTAAAAATTGACAGAACTCCATTAAAATGTTTCAGGTTTTGTAGCAACAGTTTTTTATGCTTAATAATTCAATGCATAAGTGTTTGTGCAAATACTACTAGTTATGATCAGCACACTTCTGTCTCTATTTCTGTAACTAGACTAAACATGTGTATATAAAGGGCACGTGATGCTGCAATACTAATTAAATTATATTTTTTCTTCTGCGGCACCCCTGAAAATTTTTCGTACAGTACGGACGACTTAGTGTTTCACCTTGTAATCAATCTTCTTTTAGCTGGATGAACAACTTACTTCTAACTGATTTGATTACTGATGTCTAATTTATGATGTGCTGGTCAGTTTATGGGAATGATTTTAAACAATTCAATTTAATGAATTATCCAACTTCAATAAGGTGCGAATGCTTTTATACTTTCTTGCTAGTGTAATTTTTCTGAGTACAATAAACTGCGAATATGTTTAAAATTTAAACTTAATTATAATTAATTTGGATGCGATAATTAATAACAGTTAGGATTGTAAGACTTGGGAGAAAAAGGTATTATCATTGCTGACCAAAATTCAGAAACGACTGAAATATATATTTCTATTTACTTGATCATCTATTCTAAGACGACGTACTAGTGAACCTAATGAATTTAAATATCTGCAAAGGCAAAGCTAGTCAAAGAAGGGACGCAGACTGCTGAAACTCTGGTCCTGGTCACATTTATTAAGTCTAGAATTTTAAAACCTCCGTTTCAGGCGCTAAGGGATGAGATGAGCTTAATTTTTACTGTTGTTTTTTTCAAAATTCACCTGATTTTTCCATTGTTGGCTTAAAGTGGATGCGTAGCTCTCAGCGAAAAAAAAGCTACAACAAAATAGCAAAACCTTCATTGTAGCAACAATTATATGCAAAATACTTTTTTCATTCTTTAAGGCCCCCCTTGCCCCCATATGACGACAAGAATACCTATAGCTAGTTAACGTTAATACTAAATTACCTGCTTATGTATGCTACATATATCGTGGGCAAAGAACAAATCCGTTATCTTCCATTATTTGCTAGAAGCAAATCCGCTAACTTCCATTTTTACTAAAAAGCAAATCCGCTAACTTCCAGTTTTGATTTAAATGAGCGTTTTAATTACTGAATCGTATAGATTCGTAATAATTTATGATCGAGAATAATATTGCGCACTATTTGAATGAACTTTGTTGGGGATCGTCCATAAATGACTTCACGGAAAGAGACATTGGAGGTGCTTGGATACTGATGAAAATGTGAAGGATAGCCACTTAGGTATCCAATCCAATGGTTAAGCTGATGGCGAAGGTATCAAAGGGTCCTTCAAATGTGGATATTTCGATTACATCATTAATGGATGACCCCTTATACATTTTTTGAAACGGTCAAGTTTAGATTTTTGTTTTTTAGAATAAAATATTTACTTAGAAAAATAAACTATACTGACTTCTACATAACACGGAATACATTGTCATGTTGATCTGTGAATTTTTGATACCTTTGGGAAGTAAAATGCTTACGATTTTGTAATAATGAATACTTCTACTAATTTTAATACTGAACATGTAAACGTGTATACTAGTTAGGTATAGCTGCAGCCAATAATTAAACCATAATTGTCAATAGAAAGTAGCGAGAAAAAGGAAAGCTATGCTCGTGACCTTTTTCTGTTAACTATTACGTCGAATTAAAACTAAATCTGATGAAAACGAGCAGAAAACGTCACGACAATAAAATGTAGGTACCTATTAATGGCCAGACACAAATAGCGCAAACCAAATTAACCAAATTTTCGGACCCACCTACCCACATTGTCACTCTCTTAAGCATTGCGTACATAGCTATCCTTAACATAGGGTGTATCATTTTTTTCCAAAGTGACACCCACCCTCAATGTGGATGGCGTCATTTGTGCCCGGCCCCTTGTCATTCGAACACTATTAGAATACAACCGACCAGTAAGACGCCTTCCCTTTATGAATATGCCTATGTAAAGGCTGTCTGTAGCGAAAATTGGAAGGATCTTATTACTACCTATTTTTTATTGTATTATAATTTATTATTTATCATGGAGTGAAGTCATTTATGGACGATCCCTAACCAAAACCAATTTTCATTAAAATAATGCGTAATATTATTCTCGATCACAAATTATTACGAATCTATACGTATCAGTAATTAAAACGATCATTTTAATCAAACCTGGAAGTTAGCGGATTTGCTTTTTTAGTAAAAATGGAAGTTAGCGGATTTGCTCCTAGCAAATATTGGAAGATAACGGATTTGTTCCTTTGCCCACGGTATGTAGTTTTTACTAAAGTAGTAACTATACGGCTTCGATCCTTTAAGTTAAAATCTCACTCATTATTAGAGCATGTAGGGAACTTACTTTAGGAAAATACCCAGAAACAAAATTAAATTATCAAAAATTGAGTTTCCTTCCTCTGAAGAACACTACAACGATAAGATGAGAAGATAAGAGCAACTCCACTATCATGCCACTGAAGTCTAATTTGAGTGACAAAGAGATTCCTGCCTCCGATATTTCTGATTCGTCTCAAGTCAGCTTTCATATAAGTTTAAATGAAGCCAGGTTTCCTTCCTCCTTTATAGGTATTGAACAAAAGGAAACGTATGTATTATCTAAAACTGAAATATCGTGAAGATCGTCTGTGAAGAACCAAAATGACCCATATCGAATTTAAACTACAATCAAAATGAGCTATGTCATAAAACCAAAATGAGAAAAATGTGTAAAATGTTAATTAAAGTTTTTGAAAGGTGCAAAATGTTCGATTTGCATGTTTTTGAAAAGTGTAAAATGTTCTATTGACATGTTTTTGAAAAGTTTAAGATGTTCGATTTGCATGTTTTTTAAAAGTGTAAAATGTTCTATGTACATGTTTTTGAAAAGCGTAAAATTTTCTATTTAAGTACATGTTTTTGAAAAGTGTAAAATGTTCGATTTGTTTGTTTTTGAAAAGTACAAAATGTTCTATTTACATGCCTTCAAGACATATTTCAATATTTTTTTAGATAGTGGATGTTGGTTTAAGCTAAACATGGATATGGGTCATTTTGGTTCTTCACAGACGATACGGTATAGCAGCATAATATAATATACATCGATATAGATTAGTTTATTAGATATATCTATAGAACCTGATAGTACTAACATTTACTGGTGATAGATAAATTCAAAAATGGATTGTGAAAATGGTATAACTCCAGCTCGGGTTCATCATTCATATCCAGGAAGAAGAAAGTCATAGTAAAATCAGTAAAATGGCTAAATTAAAACAAGATAATCATTCCCCGGTTAAACCTACTCAGGGGGAACGTGGGATTCCATACTTTATTACTGCCTTGCCTTACTTTTTACTTAAACTGGTGGCTGGTGGTATATTATTATTAGTAAAGGATTGTGCAAATGTGCAGTACGATACGATTGTTACGTTTCTTCGTTTCACACGGTTGGTCACTTGGTGGCAGGACCAATACAAATGGTCAATAAATAAGTAGGATAAAAAATAATAAATATTTAATAGCAAATTAATATTTCTCACTATCATTATGTGGCATGTGGAGTAGTAAATGTGCACTGTTGGCTGTAATTTAGGGATCGTCCATAAATGATGGTACGGGTAGGATCAATGAGACTGATTGTATACTCATGACATCTTATTTTAAAGATAGCCATTTACGCAAGAGTTAAGCTGACGATAGGGGCTTCATAAGATCACATCATTTACGGACGACCCCTGTATAATAGTTGTGATTTTTTCTGTGAGTTATAAGCCTTTTATTAAAGATGGTTTTAACTATTAAATGGAACTGAAACTGAAAACTGGATTTTTACTAACTATTGATTGACTTAGTTTGACCATGCCAGTTACCAGTTGCCAGTGTTGAGTGTAATAAAAGTTTACCATTCAGAAAACCAGGAGGAAAACCAGCAACCAGACCATCTCTATCTAAATCCAAGTTTATCCAGTTCATACTACTTCATACAACTAACAACCAACCTTACTAAAAAGTTAGTACTTACCTTCCTACATGTACAAGACACATGGAAATGGAATATGGAAGTCAACTTCAAGTTTCAAGCCTCAATCTTTTTGGTTTTAGTTAAAGGTAATATTAGGTATGTCTGTTGCCTATACCTACATAATTATTTTCTTTAAACTTTATTGTCCGTTGTCGGTATTGAATCGAGAGGCTTAACATTTAGCCGGTGGCAATCGGTTGAAACTGACTGTACTTACGATTAGTTTAGTCCGTTGGGATTTTAGGATGCTAATTATTGTGAGCGACAGTAGTGACTCAGGGAAGGGGCAAAGGGTCGATGTCGATCCACCGTACCGTCAGACATTATGTACATTCGATTTTCTCTCAAGTAATTTTTTCTACCTATTTATTTACATGAATTATTTACATTATATTATAAATTCAGTGAATTTACAAGTTACAAGTATTTGAGCTAAAATGTATTTTTAGGAGGTGGACTGGCTGGGCTGTGGATGTTGTACATTATGCTGCTAATGCACTGGACTGGTGACCGGCTCGAATTTATTAACCTTTATACTATTGACTATTGACAGTTGACAGTAAACTTGATATAGATAATAAATTTTGTAATGCTATAACGTCAGTCCATATTGATATTCCAAGTTTGTACATATTTACCCACATAAGTATACTTAATTATATATTTTCCAATGCAAATAAGCCACACAGTATTATTTTTAGAACAAGTTTGTAAGTTTGGGTTTAAAAGAGGACAAATAGCTATGAAGGGGGATAGTGGATCAGTAGTTGTGGAATAAGGAAGATTGCTCCTTTGAGTTTCACGTGCTTAACGGACTCGACTCCGTTTTGTCAGTCAGTCCCTAGCCGTCTAATTAGTCTAAACATTTTTAACGTGTAGTATTTATTCCTTATTACAATAGTTAACTTGAATATTTTCTATAGTACTGACTGCTAAAACGGTAAGTACTTACTATTGTGTTTCTCCCATCAGAAACTCGTCCACACATTTCCCCAATCAACTGACTCTCCGTCGACTGTCGCAAGCTTTCTTTATTCTCCTGTTGGATAGTTTTTAATTGAAGCAATAAAACTTAACATTTAAAGTGTAAAACCTATCACTGTCACTGTGTGTAGTATTAATGTAATTTTAACATTTAGACCAAGTGAAAAGGGATTGTGTATTATATTTCGTGTCATTACTTTTACTTAGTAATTATAGTAGGATTCACAAAAATACTATATATTTATTTAATGCTAAGTTCCAAGCTTCGAAAGTGGTTTCAAAATCGAAATCCTAAAAGTGTGACTTATTTTCCCAGTAAAAAACAACGCGTGAAAATGGGTATTCCGCGACTAGCTTTGTTCAGGTAAAATAAAATATTTTGTACTTACAACTAATATGTTACATATGATCAATAATCAATAATACTAATAATATATCCAGGAAAAGTCCTTGCATTGCTTGTGAAAGGTAATTTTTGTTCAATTGTAAAACTATATAACGTTTCGTAATATGAAATAGGACGGGTTTGCTGTACTTTTTAGTACTTTATTTGTATTAAATTTGATTTAAACTTCAGTTATTTAGCGGGGATTTAAGTGTACTAATAATTATTTGA
Source organism: Dicyrtomina saundersi (assembly GCA_034695245.1). Taxonomy (NCBI): domain Eukaryota; kingdom Metazoa; phylum Arthropoda; class Collembola; order Symphypleona; family Dicyrtomidae; genus Dicyrtomina; species Dicyrtomina saundersi. Next base: position 5,035 of record JAQFZE010002975.1, on the reverse strand, counting down.
ATAAAAGTCTGTGACAGAATTTTAAAATCTGATTAGTTTTCCTGTTCCTTTCAATTTTGTGTGTAATTACATTCCAAAAATATATAATAATTATCTACTTGCGTAAGTGTGTGGGATTTAAAATGTAAACTTAAGTAGGTTTGGAACTGTAAGTGGCTTGGTCATAGGCATCCTCTTAATGAGGCGCTTTTGTTAATTTCAACTTCATTTTTTGTTTCGTTCATTGTATTATATTTAATAAAGCTGCTCTTGAATTACTAATAGAATTTTTGTCTTTTATCTCGCTGATTTTGTAGTAATATCTTCTGTTACGGGGAACTCCTTCACACGGTTCAAATGTCGAAATTATACAAAGACTCCAAGACCTTTGTGGACATGAAATTAAAATTCCCACCTGATGAGGTCCAACGAAAATTCGACTTAATGAAGATAAAAAATGCACCCCTGTCCAAGAATGACATTCAAAAATTCGTGGATGATAATTTTGATCCAGAAGGCTCCGAATTTGAAGAGTGGCATCCGTCCGACTGGAAAGAGAAGCCGGCTTTTCTTGAGCGGATTAAGGATGTGGAATACAGAACTTGGGCTGTGAAGATCCATGATTACTGGAAGGAATTAGGGAGGAAGATTAAGATAGATGTGAAGGATCGTCCAGATTTGTACTCGATGATTTACGTCTCGCACCCTGTAATTGTTCCTGGTGGACGCTTCCGTGAGTTCTTCTACTGGGACTCTTACTGGATCATTGAGGGGCTCCTCCTCTCCGAAATGTTCGAGACGGTCAAGGGGATGCTGAAGAATTTCCTGGAGATGGTCGACTCACTTGGCTATGTTCCAAATGGGGGACGTGTGTACTTTGAGAGATCTCAACCCCCACTCCTCATCCCCATGTTTAAAATCTATTTGGATGCGACGAAAGATCTGGACTTCCTTAAAGCTAGTTTACCGCTTCTAGTCAAAGAATTTGATTTTTGGATGGAGAATCGAACGGTGGATATTAAGCATAAGAATGGGAAGACTTACACTCTGGGAAGGTACAATGTTGAACTTGCTGGACCAAGACCCGAGTCATACAGGTAAATCAAGATATTGTATAATCATTTTAATCATTCTTGGCTCTGTACAAAACATGTATTTTCCGAGTTTGTTTTCTACTACACTTGTCAAGAGTTGGGAATGTTAATATTAAATCATATTTTCGTTTACATTTTTTCTTAGGGAGGATTACGAATTAGCCGAACATTGTGGCTCAGACGCTGAGCGGGATGAACTTTATTTTAATTTAAAAGCTGGTGCTGAGTCCGGATGGGATTATTCTTCCAGATGGTACCGAGCGCCCCCAGGAGTCACCAAAAGTATGTCTCATTTGTATATTGTATTATTTGTTCGTATTGTTAGAATGAAAATATCTACCATATATAAGCTCACAACTTAATATTAAAAAACATTCTGTTACTGTGTGCAAAATGTTCAGTTTTGAAGGTGTAAACACATACAAATTTGTTTCACAGCTGATCTTTCCCACATCAAAACCCGGGACATCAGTCCTGTGGACCTGAACAGTTTCCTGTTCTTGTGTGCAAAGCACTTGGCAGAATTTCATAGAATGGTTGGAGAACCTGCGGAAGCGATAGAATTTGAGAGCAAGGAGGTCGAATGGAAAACGATGATTAAAGAAGTTCTTTGGGATGACGAGTTGGGCTCATGGTTTGACTTTGACCTCGTCACTCACGACTTGAGAAAGGACTTCTATGCCATCAATATTGTTCCATTGTGGGCAGGTGCTCAGGATTCAGAGGAGGCCGTCGGTCGCTACTTAAATTACTTGAAGAAGTCCTCAGCGTTAAAGTATGTGGGGGGAGTTCCAACTTCTCTCGAAGCTTCGGGTGAGCAGTGGGATTTCCCGAATGGATGGGCACCCCTTCAACATCTCCTTGTCGAGGCCCTTGACGAGTGTGGCAATCCGGAGGCTAAGGAGTTAGCTTATGAATTGGCGGAGAGATGGGTCACGAGCAATTTTGAAGCTTACAGTCAATCTAAACGCAATCATATGTTCGAAAAGGTACGTAAAAAATACAATCGCCTTTTGTTTAAATGGCTTCGCTGTATAATTTGTTTTGCCGAAGATGCACGTAGACGCAGACGGTGCTATAATTTTCTTGACTTTTGTTTGTTGCATTTCTGAACAGTACGACGTGTCGGTTCAAGGTTTGCCCGGAGGTGGTGGAGAGTACGATGTGGTGGTTGGTTTCGGCTGGAGCAACGGCGTCATCTTAGATTTCCTCAATCGCTATGGGGATAAGCTGTACGTGAGAACCATGGAGGAAGTTGCAGAACATGAGGTAAATAGCGCAGTAAACTAGAAAACAATGTGTTTGTTTTCGTTTGACATCTAATAAAAACAAAATTCACTTTTAAAAAGTACTTATGCGTATGCTATAAACTATTAATGACAGTGGCATATCTGTATTCCTTATTCTAACAATTCGGTTGGCGTTTCTTTCACAGACTCGTAGAAGCAGGCCGGCGATATCGTTCAAATTTTAATCAAACAAAAAAAAACAATAACTGTGATGACCGTCGAGAGTCTTATGGAATCGTGTCCCTTAATACTTGTATCGGTGCTCTGGTTGGGAGGATCATCATCTCATCAAATTTAAATTTTTGTCAGTGGAAACGAGACTGCGGTAAACGCGAATGGAATTATTTGATCACTAACTTACAGATGTTGATGTCGACATCATGTTTGCTATTTAAATAGTTTACAATTTAAACTTGCTACATCGTATACACTTCAGTAAATTAATGCATATACCTGTATTTGAGGGATATATGCAACTTATCCTTAACCATGCAGCAGGATCATGGCAATGCAACTAATTTTACTCTGAATGAAAATTTTGATAGTAATTAATATTACAATTTGATTGTAAACTATTTTTAACATTTAGTATTAAGGCAATTTTATCAACTTCTTTTCTTTTCGTTCAATATAATATAACATATTTTTAGTAGTTCTGGAATTTCATCAAATGGGTGTGTTGTACACACACACGGCCTGAAACTTGAAGTATGAAGTTAATTAAATTTAGAACAGTCACAATATTCGTGAATTTGATATGTATGTATGTATAATATGGATAATGGTGTTTTTGGTTTCCATACTTAGACATATTGTTTTAACTATACTACTATACTATTAAAATGATTTGATGATAGGTAAATAAAGTAAAATAATGATGCTGCACAGTGATTGCATAAATTACATTTTCAGTAAGGTCTAAATAGGTTTTTAATTTAATTTTTAGTTTCATTTCATTATATGCATGCTGATACTGGTAACCACCTTTCCCACTATCTCGACTTTGTATCCAGACAATACATTTTAATTTTCATAATAAATTCGTACAATTATACTTCACTATGTTACAGATAAATCACGATACTCAAAGATACAATGAGAGTTAAAATCGCACTTCGCCAAGCTCCGAGCTGAGATGTCCAGCGTCATTACATAATAATATCTTCGGTATTAATCATTTTGTCGTAATAAGTGCAGCTGTGGACTTCCACTGGACTTAAGATGATTATATTTGCTTTTACTGGAGAATAGACATGGTTACTTTTGCTCCACGATCAAATCTGTTCCCTTATAAATAAACAGATATGATCCTTCATCGAAATTTTGTGCACAAGACTTACTTATGCGTACTTAGGTAGTTAGTTGGGTGAAAACTCCATAGGTAGTACTAATTGAATTTCCGTGTACCCGATTCAGTTTATCCTATTTTTATGATATAGCTAAAAAAGACAAAATGATCTCAGAAAACAATTCTGAATCAATTACAACTTGTCTGAACTAGCCATTTAGCACAAATGCCGGAAATTGCAATTAAAAACTTTGGATTTGAGTGCAAAAAAAAACGGAAGTACCTGCGAATTTTGAAATTGTGACTCTGAAATTTTTAAAATGTTTTTTGTTGCCAACATTAAATTTTGAGATAAACTGGTTTTTATATTGTGCCTGAATTTTTTGGAAAAATTCGTTAAAAAAAAACTACTACAAAAATCGCAAGTTTTCATCAATACGGGTAGCAACAAATTTAAAATTTAAACTCACAGGGGCATTGTAAGCTTCTAGGACCAATTCATCTAGATTTTTAAATATAATTTTTTAAAATCGTAATTATCTTAAATTAGCTTTGAAACTAGTAGCAAGAAATAGACCCCAACTTCAACTTTATTTCAATTAAAAGTTTCGAAATATGCATATCTTTAATAAACTATGTACTGCTTTAATTGTTACCTAATACGTAGACGTAATACACTTACCTGTGAATTTAGTAGAGTACTCACTCCCAATTATTTCGGTGAAACTATTGGATTCAACCTTGCTATTAACAAAATTCACGTTTCAAAAACCAACTTGAGAGTTTAGCCTTCAGCGTAGAGTAAACGTATGTACTAGAATGTTTTATCTAAATTGAAATAATTAGTATTAGAGGCAAATAATTCACAATTTGATTATTTGCAGCTCTAAGACCTACGATTATTATGATATGAAGTCAGAAGTAAGTACACTTCGGCATCGAAGGGACGTTTTTCTAAATTACAGTTATGCCAAATTATGCTAATTTTTTCAGTCCATTATGGTTTTTAAATGCTTTTTTTAAACCTACAACACAACGTACCACGTAGCAAACATTCAAAATAATAATGTTTAAACTTTGGCGGGCCATTGTGACCAAATCTCGCACAAACAGTCGACTTTACTTTAGAACTGTACTATTTTGAAATAAATTGGCTATTCAAATATGAGTTGTTAAAATATAAGGGTAAACACTACCCTTGTTATACGTATCGAAGCTCTGCAAGAGTAAATTTATTTATTATTGAAATATTCGTACTTAGTTATAATAATTCCTCTGCTATCTTTGTCAACTGTGTTTACGTAGAAGTCCAACGGCGGATACAGAAATTTTGTCTGGGGGGGGGCTAACAATGTTAAGCCGCCATATTGGAAAATGGCCGCTCC